>CAXIVR010000004.1:38054139-38329139 GCA_964035755.1 Teleogryllus oceanicus | reverse complement strand
GCATTTAAAACTTTTGCAGTTTTCGAAAATTCAGACATTTTACGAAAAAGAAGCCCTAACCAATTTCTAAGCGTCCTTTACGTCATCGGAAGACAAAGTTTAATCAAAAACTATTTTTGAGAAAATTTTAAAAATGTTGTTGATGCTTCAACGTACTCCCAAAAATCCAAATATCAATTTCAAACGCGTAAAACGTTCGCCACGATCGATGGGGAACATCAATTTTGAAGAAAATTCTCTGAATGGTTTTGGCGCTAGCGTTTGCCACAGTCGGACGGAGAATCGAACAGAGAGTCGGAGGGACCGGTGGAAGGAAAGGCGGACGGACAGACGGACGGACAGGTGGACGGAGAGTCGGACGAACAGTCGGACGGACAGGCGAACGGATAGACACACACACACACAGGTAGGCGTTTTGCCTTCAATCGATTGTACGGTTTCAAGTACCTGCAAACCGTGGATTCTGAATACACAAAGTGTTAGGTGAAGTAATTTACTACATAAATTAATAATATTTTCCTCTTTTTCTTCTTCCTTATCAGGGCCCAACAACTACACGTCGAAAATCCTTTGTCGAAAAATTTCGCCGATTTCCAACAAAGCATTACAATACTTCCTTACTACGTAAGTACGTAGTGGAAAGATAAAGAAAAAACAACGTGTGAAAATGCCTTATAGACTTCATAGATATTTCGTTAAAATAACAAACAGTTTATATTAAAAATGTTGCCTCTTGTCTCTATTTGAGCATTTTAAATCTTAGAGTTATTCAGTGGCGCAACGAGGTTGTGAGTGTGAAGGGGAGGGGGTATAATTGAAGTGTCAAGTGCATGGAGTTTTCTCTTGAAAAATCATTTAAGATGAATTTAAATATTGTTTTTGTATATGTCGAATTAGAATTATTTACAATAAAATGCCATCGGCATCTGTTAGGTAAAGCCGCATGAACTGGAATCCCCCCCTGTATGCGTCACAATATTATTTTACTCTTGGAGACCATTCCATGTTGCTTTCACATTCTCACTGAACACAATTTACCTTCAAAATAAACTTTAAAGCATGATTTTTCTGTGACCGAAATTCAGCATCCTAAGAGTTCGAAAAAGTTTGAATACTTGTAAATTGGGAACGTTCATTAGTTAAAAGCCTATCTAAAAAATATAAATGACTTGAAGACCGTTTACAGAGAAACCAGCCTGAAATGACTACTCTAACCGTAATTACTTTGTTTAGAGTGCATTTAATTTCATCTCAAACTTTTAAAAACTAATTGAGAATTCGAGGCGGCAGTGCAGTGAGTAGGCCTAATTGAGTCTTTAACATTCGTCTCAGTGCTCAAAAACACGAGTCACTTCATACATCATCAAAACGTCGTTATTACCCTTAATAGATTCCAAAGCGGAAGTTAAAACTGATACCCAATTTAAATAGTCAAATGAGACACACAAGTGGAAAGTGTACACGCAAACAGGTTGAAAGATTACAGCCAAATATCCACCAAAGACCTCTACGGAACCTTGGAAAATTGCTTTACTTCTTGCCTATATTTTCAAATATTAGTTTATAAATTGATTATCGATATCATCGTACACCTCAGAGAAATACTTCCTTTATTTTTACCGTTGCCTACGTTAGCCAGTGAAACAACCAGAGTACTAACACGTACCTTGCCATTTACTTCGATCATTTCTCTTTATTTTACTTCCTATATTTTTATCTTTTGATTTTTCTTCAGACTCAGAAGAATCGTTAAAGAAACCCGTATTTAAACCAAAATGTTCATGATTATCTATTCAAACTACATTGAAATATTTTAGCTACAAGTATGGGATCAAATTTCCGACATGAATGTGGCATACGGATGTAATGAATATGGTATTTTTTCGGTTGCCCTGCTTTATAATGTACAAATTTCTTTTGTGTGCGTAAAATGCTGTTTTCCGTGACATCTATATTTATGTTGTTCATTGGTTGAGATTGCAGGCGTATTTCGCAGTAAGTTATGCATACAATTGAATTTTTATCCAATGGCAGATCTCATGTATTTTGTCAATGAATTTATGCATTCCTTTACGAATTGTATTTAATATTAATAATGAACGAAATAATCTGTTCATTTTTAGTGTAGGTAACATAACAACCAAGATTTCAGTTTCATAGGTATTTCAAAATTTCATCAATATAAATTGTCTAATTATCGTAGTATTAATTTTTTCACGCATTCATAATAGTCATTGAAGCCATACATGTGTGTTTGGCCTTCCATACCACTATGTATCTCATAAATATCATATCATTCATCTATCATCATTCACAGTCTTCAGCGTTGAGTTCCCCTGGGCCTCACTTGATCATAGAGAATACGGTTTATAAATGTAAAACTTCAAACTTTGTAGTTCTGGAAAATATGAGTGGTTCATAGGCCATAGATCCTGAATGGTGCTCGCCATGTAAAGGGTGTTTCAATTCTTCTCAGATGTAAGAAAAGGAAATTTTTTAACGTCCTAGTACTGACTCTAATTATTCTTGTTTACAAATAATCTTATTGTTCACATACAAATTATACTACGATATACTATACTAATTATACAACGAACATATTTTTTTTTAATTCAATCATTTTCATTACTTCAAGCAAATGTGTTTGAATTCGTCAATTTTCAAGATCGAAACATACTCCTGGGCGAAGATAGTAAGCAAATATTCGACAGAAAATGTTTCATTTAAGTTCTATTCTTCCGAATGCATCTTGTAAAACAAACATCTGCCGTTAAGGTAAGTATTCATAAGAGTGCAGGCTACATCAAGAGATCATCCGAATCCGTAAGGCAATTTAAATTGAAGTTTGGAAAAAAACCCTTCTGGAGGTGACATGCACTTGATCAGGTGGAGGTATAATTTTATGAGTTTGACTACACTTTCTTCGCATTCTGTGTACTTCATGTACCAAATTCCAGACGTAGTTTTGTCGTCAGAAATAATATTCCTTCGACATTCAGCTCGTCACGATTTGAACATTGTTTCTTACATACTACTCCATGCTACAAGTAAACGTTGGTACAAAAATTATTTTTCCTGTTTAGTAGATATAATTCAATAGCATTTATTTCTCTTTAAAATTGATTTAATATGACAATATTTATTGCAACCTATGTACAACACAGAATGGACTCGTGAATAGAAATTAAACTTGAGGGTCAAAAGTATAGGAAATTATGAGGAAAATTATATCTGACAGATTATGCACTGCTCAGAACTTATAAAAAGAGAAAATAAAACAAAGAAAAAATCAAAACCTTATTACCCAAATGTAAACATTTCATGAAATAACATTAATATTGTTTTAAAAATAAGTATTTTGTCAGAATTAATTCTCACATTTCCTTAAAGATTTTTTTAATAATCAGTTATTTCTTCTTCTTCTTCATCCTATTATTATTATTATTATTATTATTATTATTATTATTATTATTATTATTATTATTATTATTATTATACTACTATTATTATTATTATTATTATTATTATTTTATAGATAGAATACGTAAATATGAAACAATCTAATGTTATTTATACGAGATAAAGATGAAGTGATGAATCGTGGAGAGAGCTTTCCTATGTTTGGGAAAGTAAAGGAAATTAAGTATGAAACAGCCACTCTAATGTGTAATAGAATCACATTTTTAACATCTTTCATCTTTTACGATGAACCATTAATAGAAATATTAGTATCTTAATATTCGTTCTTTAACATTAGTTCTTTAATCATGAGTTTTCAATTTCTTCTATGTAAATACGTAGATTGTGTGCAAGTCAAAAAAAAAAGCTTTCATTTCATCAGTCTCAGAGACGATAATAGTAACTCAACCACAACCTTCAATTCGAAGGAGTTACATGCAGAAGAGTCAAATAAGCACGAATTGGACACATCTCGAGAATCGAAATCTCGAGAGAAAGAGCACACAAGGGCACCATTACAAAACAGAAGCATTTGGTACACTACGAAAAGAAGACTCCTCAGTTGCAGAGAAGACGCAAGAATCGAAGGCTCCACAAGGAGACCGCACGCAACGAGATCTTCAGCAGGGGACCCGTGGCGGGAGCGGAAGCGGGCGTGGGCGGGGACGAGGACGGCGACGAGGACGGGGGGGGGGCGACTCGAGCGGCGCGATCGATGGACACGCGTGTGCGTGCGAGAGGCACCCTGCCGCCGGCGCCTCTCCCGCCCCCTCTGCCGCACACGCGCGCGCTTTATCGCTTTCTCAAGCGGGAGGCGACGCCGCGATAAGGTGCTTGCGGCGGCGGCGCCCACGGTGGGGGCTGGGCCTGGGACGAGGGCGGCGCCGGAGTGCAAGGCGGGGGCGAGGGCGAGGGCGGAGGCGGGGGAGGCGGTTAGGAGAGCACGGGAGAAGGGCAGCGGCCGAGTACGCGACCAGGATCAATGAACGACCCGACGCCCGCCGCCCCCATCGCCGCCTCAATGAACGCTGCCTGCGCGACACACGGCCCCGCGCCGCGCCCCCGAGCGTGATATCGATTCCAGCTGGGCAAAAGTCGAACGCGTGACCTCGAAAACGAAGGTTTTGAACGCATCATTTTCTCAATGGGCTCGATCGTCCGCGAAATCGGTAACTGCAAACAATTTCCCTGGTATTGTTTCCATAAAATCCATATAACTTTAAAGTATTACTGCTTATTTACTTTCCTTCTACTCCTATTGTTATTGTTTTTGTTGGTGGTGGGGGAGGTTGTGAAGTGTGTGGTGTAGTGGTTGTGAATGTAGGTGGTGATAGTGGCCGTTGTTCGTCTGCGACGTAATGTTATTAAGATTTTTGAATGCATGAAACTGATTTATGATGAGGGATGTTACAAGAAAATTCTCTTTTTGCCTTGGGAAAATACCTATTAATACCTGAAACATACGAAAAAACGATCACTGGAAGCGGTTATGTTATATAACTCATTCCTTTTTTTAGCAATTCTTTGTTGTAGTATGGTATAGTATGCTATTTGCAGTGGTGAAACTCAGGAGAGAGAGGCCTTGAAAGAAGATAGTGGAAAAAATAAGGATGTTTAGGAGAATGAATTGGGAAGTGGATGACAGGAAGGTAACGAGATTACGAGACTTTATTACGATTACAGACTCATAACGAAGCTTCAAGAGCAAATATTGGTAGAACTCCACGAGTTAAGCGCTTAGTATAAAAATCACTAAACGGCTTTATGTAGCAGAAAGGAAAAGCAGACGAATATCGAAAGTACTATCATACTTCAGAGAGAAGAAGGTGTATAAAGCCAATTCCTAAGATATGCTATAATCCAACAATGAATACGGTAAGATCTGATACAAAGAAAAAGAGTTTGAGAAATTAAGACATAATAAATAAAACAATGATTAAGATACAATTGATAAAATTCGTCGAAAATAAAGTAATTTCATCTCATTTTAGGTATTTTTACTTATTTTTCAACCTTTCGGGTAGTTTGAGCCCTCAAGCCACTAAGCAATTTAGAATTAATGAGTGATATGAATCATATTATGTACCCCGCTGTGGTTTGCCCCTGTCTTCCCCAAACATACGGCCAAAACTTGCATCCCTGTCGCACAATTAGAACCCACAACCTGTCACATCACGCAAATCTGTTGCCGCTGTAGCCATCTACGTTACGTAGGTCGACTTGTTTTTATATAACTAACATTCAGATTGTAAAATTATTTATTCCGAAATGAAATAGTTAATTTAAGAATAGAAAAGTATTACTGATTGTCAATAATACAAGGAACCTATGATTATATCAACCTACATAACAATCATAACTTTCAATAAGATAGCATTCAAATGCAGCGATACGTACGAACTAATTTTGACTCGCAAGAGTAGCGTTCCGGCCTAGTGCCCGCAGGCCCCTCCACCGCCGCGCCGCCTGCTGGCGCCGGCGGTGGCCGGGCAGACTCGACCTGCTGGGTGGGAGGTGGTGGGGCGGTGTCAGACAGGCCGGGGATAAGGGCAAGGGCAGGTGCAGCACGAGAATGCATGGCGGGTGGGCGTAGGTGAACTGAGGCAGGTAAAGGACGAAAGATGCACACATTACCAGTTGGAAAGGGCAAAGGCCGCCCGCCATAAAATACACGAATAGGCAAGGTCAGGGCAGGGAAGGGCAAAGGTAAGCGCGTAACTCGGTATTCGTGCAGGTCAGTGATGCGACTAAACAGAATAAGAGATTTTGCAGGAGCGGATTGTCATACATTTGAAATAACGGAACTTCCGTGCATTCGTAAACGTGTAAGGAATACACAAGAGCTATGTTTTGCTGTCTTTTGCTATCGTTTTCTACAAGTCTGATAACAGAATTACATAAGAGGGCGAGTGGTATTGTATCCAAAATATATTTTTTTTTATTGTTGAATATTTACATTTATCTTTTATGACCTGAAATAATGGCAATCGTTTCGTAATTTACTTTCAACAATTTCAAGCTAGTACAGTACGCTAACAAATATTGATACTATTCGAGAATTGCAGAAAATTCTAATCTTCAATTATTAAGGAAAATGGATGAATTCACATTTTGAAATATAATCCTGAGACTGATTTACTCGTAGTTTGTTTAGGGACATTCAGAAACGATTTTTGGTCCATCCTCTCACAATGGTTTCTTTCTTAATAGTTACTGAGACGTCAGATTAATGAGGCGTTAGATAGTCGTTACTTACCTAAGTTACCTATTCAATTCACCCCCAGAACGAGAAGGTTTGAAATCCGAGTTGCCTACACGAGCAAAATAATGTTTTTCTAGAGGTTGTACTAAGCAATGAGAAAATACATTTAAATATTTCAATAAATCAATTTAATTGTTCATATTATGAAAATACTCTTCGGTATTTTTAATATGGCTAATAATAACCATATTATTTTACGAAATACTTTAATGACGAATCATGGCATTCCTTTGGAGCAGTGTTCATTTCCAGGCATCAAAATACTTTAATTCAGAACAAGAACTAAGAAGGAAAAAGGAAGAAAAAAACGAATAATGCAATAATAATATTATGATGAAATTTGTTGGAAGATTCAGGAAAGCTTTCAAAACCTGAGAACCGATTAGAAAGAGAAGGAAAAGAACATTGACAAATAAATATATACAGTGTTATGAGTATATAATGTTTTGTATGATATGAGGAGAAAAATTACGTTTAAATGTTTTCTCCAATTTACCTCACACAGGTTCTCTGTGTGGTACTCTCTCTCTCATCTCACCTTGATGAGGCTGGCGGCGATGCTGGAGCAGGGCGAGACCACGGTCTTCAGACAGCGGTCGTGCACCACGAAGTTGCAAACTGCAACATACACAATATAAGTTAGATGCTTCACGTGAATAACGAAAGAATATGATAGCAAACTCTATTGTATTTTTACAGGAATATTCATCAAATATTATTGCACGTTTTAACTTAGAATCCATGTGTACATAGATACGAGGGGAAAATGCTGTAGAAAATGGTTTGTATTGTACATAAAGTACAATAATGATTTTTCTACCGTTACCTGTTAGTTTTGTAATTTAGTCTGGTTACGATACAAAATAATTGCTGTAAGTATACGAATATAAGGTAATTTAAGGTACAAAATTTGACAGCCGAAGAAAATGCACGTCAGTCACTTGTTTTAAAATTCCACTTTGTTCACACTTGGAATATAGGTACTATATTTTTATCGGTTCCTGACATTTTTTTATTATTTACTGAGTCTAAACAATCATGCTCTATAAACACTGCGCAAAGAAATTACTTAATTTGAACTTTACCAACAGTTCGTAGTATATTAAAACGGTTAATTAAAAAATAGCAGAACGTTCCAAACATGTGGTTTACTCTTAGCTGTGATTTCTGCTATGCGTTCTTTCTACGATGAGCAATTTTAGAATCAGGATAAACAGTCTCTCCACTCTCTGGTGATTGCATAGGAGTCTCCCATTCATAAAAGAGAGGCTTGATATTCTAAGAGATGAGAATTAAACGCCAAAGTATTACCCGAAGACAATCACGTTTGAAGCTGAAGTAGGGAGAATCCAATGACGTATTCTGGATGAGGGGGGAACTTGTTGGGAAAAGACAAATCTCAAAGCAATAATAATAATAATAATAATAATAATAATAATAATAATAATAATAATAATAATAATAATAATAATAATTTCAATTCAAACACTTACAGATACATTATTTCTCGAGGGTATTCAATAACAACTCGCTACACTAATATTAAACATTTTTAAGAGTAAATTAAAGTAAATAAAATAAATTATTAGTAATTATTGTAGAGAAAATTATTAACTTTTAGAATATTGGGTATTCATTTTGACCTGATTTAACAACCAGAAAAAAGTCGATCCCCCCCCCAGAAAAAACGCAAACGGTTTTGAGAAGGGGAAGCTCCCCAAATCCCTACCCCCATAGCGTCCAGACCGCACCCCCCGGAGGCAGCGCGGTGTCCGGGCGAAGGGCCGTGCTGCGGCGGCGATTCGCGCTCAGCCGGGCGGGGAGCGCCGGCGCGGGGGCGGCGCGGGGGCGGGGCGGGGGCGGGACGCAGTGAGCTGCTGCCGCCGCCCACGCGCCTCCGCCTCCGCCGCCGCCCGTGACCCAGTGCCCCGCGTCGCCGCCCCCGCGCAACCGCCGCGCCGCGCCGCCCCGCGCGAGCGCACGGGACACGCAACGATCGTCTCTGGCCGCCAGCGCGCCGCGCCGGGCGCAGAGTGGGAAAGCGATGCCCGCGGGCGGTTACGGCGTTGCTGGTGTCTGTGGCAATGGTTCAAGGAGCGAAGGCTCTTATTGCCGTATTTGGCACTATACTGGGGACTGTTAAAGTCGGCGCAAGGTCATTTTTTTGGTCTCCCTACTCATCCTTGAGTTGCCGCTCGTCCCGTCTTTTCTGCGCATCCAGCAATTGTACAACTTTCGGATTAATGTCTCTGAGCGCTTATGCGGGGACGGCGAGTATGAACCACAGAGAAGGGACGAGAATCGTCAAATTGTTTCTTCTAGAACAGCATCGGGGGAGGAGCAATAGGTTCTCGCATTGGCCATGGAACTAGTTTGGAAATCATGGCACGAATTAGTTGACTGATTTGTTGTCATGCATTTCGGAGAGCTAATATCTCAAATGCTTCGTAGAAGGAATATCAGAATTTGAAGTAGCGAATTGAAACGTCTAGAGAGCAATCGTCAACGAAAATGACCTTTCCCCACAATATGCAACATTAGCCATTTTGTCTATTTGCGGACAGACTATTTACCGCAATAAGTAAGAGAGAGAACTTAACTGTTCAGAAATTATTGTATCATGTTGTGTGAAGCTTCCGGGAAAAGCTTGCAGAGAGAAAATTGGAACGAATTCTTCTGAAATTGAAATTAATTAGACCTTAATAGAGAAGCAGATGATGATTCACAGTCAACGGAGTTCATTTGGCTCTGTCAAGTTAAGGATCAACATAATTAGGAAATTAGAGAACTGACGAACAATTCATTTAGTTCTCATAGAAAACATGACACTCATTTTTTTAAATGTCCGTTTTGCACATTGTCGACTCTAATTTAATACAAAACGTGTTTTGTCCTATACGAACGTCATATAGGCCTTGTACCATATATACCTTGTGGCCCATTATTTCCGAGTCGATGTGTTCTATATGAAATTGTCTTAACATCTTTCATTTTTTTAATAGACCTCATTTTAGTGTCACGATGGTCACCCTGGAAAAGGTCTAGCTTGACAACACTAATTTCTTCTCCTCTTCCTACAAAAAGAAAAATTTCTTTTTCATTTCTTTTAATTTTTTAAATATCTTTACACTTCGATTTTAAAATAAAAACAATTCACGGTTTAAAAAATTGCATCGCAAAAGAATTTTTTAAATTCATGGTTTAAAAATGTCCCTCGCAATACAGTTTTTCAAACAGTTTAGTTTCAACGAGGAATTTAAAAAATGAGTAAATGATTCAAACCGTAAGACACCTCTCAATTATGAGTCCCGCGCCTCTTGGTTTTCAGACACTTGCACCGATCTCTTGATTTTCCACAACATTTTATGCTTCAAACAGTTCTTCAGGATCAAATTACGACAGCCTTCTCTAGCGCGTGGCCCTGAGATTTACACACGATTTTTAGGTCGTCAGAGCCTTAGCCCGCCAGTCATCTATCAGAATTGCAGTGCCCTCGCTGTTCGCAAATGACTCTAATGCCCTCCCGAGTCTACAACAGCACTTCGATTTTTGAAAATTTGCTCTAAATTGCAGTAGGGTGACAACAGCTATGAGAGAGCAATATGCAAATAAACAGATGGCAGTAGTATCGGGTACAAAAGGTAAAAGAGCAATGCATTTGCGGAGCTTTAATTTGTACTCAAATGACACGTGGAAAGGTTTCTGACGTGATTATGGCCGCACGACGGAAATTAACAGACGTTGTACACGGAATGGTAGTTCGAGCTAGACACATGGAACATTCCATTTCGCCAATTGTTACGGAATTCTATATTTCGATTTCCACAGTGTCAAGAGTGTTCTGAGAATATCTAACTTCAGGCATGAACTCTCACCACGGACAATGCAATGACTGACGGCCTTCACTTAGTGACTGAGAGCAGCGGCGTCTGCGAAGAGTTGTCAGTGCTATCAGACAAGCAACAGTGCCTGGAAAAACCGCAGAAATCAATGTGACACTCAAAGGGCCCGACTACCCAAACGTACTCCTAAATTGAACCCCGAGAAATCCGCTATTAGGAGGGCAAGAGAGCGCAGGAAGTCAAATATTGCCTTTCACTAATGAAGAAAACACAAGATGCATTCTTAAATTTTGCGCTTCTGTTTTATTTAGACTACATGAATTATTTTTCGAAATATTATTTCGAAAACGGAATTTTAAAAGATACAGTATTAATGTAATAAAATGTATTTCTGGAGTATATTTCAAGAACTCCCAAAATTTCCTTCTTAGTTCTTCTGACCCATAACATGTCACGCATTTTCCAGTTTCAGTTTTCATTGTCTGGTTTCTCCTTTACACTTCTTAATATAATTTTATTATCATTTTAATTTGGCCTCTTTTTCATCACTTCTAAAGATTTAAGTTAGTAAGAATTGATGGTAGGGATCAAGTTTGGCGCAGACCCACGACGCCATGGACCTAAGGCACAGTGCAGGCTGGTGGTGGCTCCATAACGGTGTAGGCTGTTTTCACATGAAATGGACTGTATTTTCTGGTCCAACTAAACCGCTCATCCACTGTAAATGGTTATGTTCAGCTACTTCAAGACCATTTGCAGCCATTCACGGACTTAATGTTCCCAAACACTTTTTATGGGTGACAATGCGCCATGTCAATGGGCCAAAATTATTCGCGATTGGTTTGAAGAACATTCTGGACAATTCGAGCGAATTATTTTGCCACCAGATCACCCGACATGTATCACGTCGAACATCTAACACACATAATTGAGAGTAAGTTCGTGAACAAAATCCTGAACCGGCAACACTTTTTTTTTTTTTGGACGGCTGGCATGGATGGAGACAGCATGGCTCAATATTGTTAGGAGGACTTCCAACGACTTGTTGGAACTTGGACTTCCAATGTCACGTCTAATTGCTGAACTTCGCCGGGCAAAAGGAGGTCCGACAGATATTAGGAGGTATCCCATAACTTTTCTCACCCCATTGTATTTATTGCCTATAGTATGAGGAATAGTCTGGTGTGTTTATCACCCAATATAACTCACTGGACATGACTCACGCTGTACGTGTCTCGTGAACTGTAGTATATACTATTGTAAATGTTTATTTGTCTTTAAAATGTTTTAATCGCGCACTTATTAATAAACAATGATCTCAAAATTAACTAATCCAACAAAAAATGTATTTCCTCTCCAGCAACAAAGCTTCCTGTCACGCAACTGCTCCTTCCATTTACTGAATTTGTGGAACGATGAGAGCAATCTCACAACTCGCTCAAGCCGTGCTTATGTTCCAGAGCTGTAGTTTCATAAATATTTTTTCACTTTCCGACTGATAAAACATGTGATCTATACACCGTAGGTACTCGTACATGAAGTAGGGGCTTTGATATCCTTTAAAAAGGATTTGCAGCAAGATTTTGATTTACGATTTTCCTTATACAACAGTGTTCTCATTTACTGAATGTAAAGCTCCATGGTTTGGAGGTCGTTGGTTCACAAGTTATCTTTCTGAGGACTGACATTTGGGGCTATGAAAATTCGGAGTAATATACTAAATGTATTTTTTGCGAAAATGACGGAAGAGATAATACTAAGGAAAATATAGAATTGATTGAAACAATATCCGCCAACATCGTTTAGAACACACACACACGTACAAAGAAATGAGTAGGCACACATTAACGTATATTCGTTAAAATGTATTAATATATTTAATGTAAAACATTAAATATTGTATATGATTCTACTAATTTCCGAATATGGATGATTCCCAAATTAGTTAATGTTCGAAATATCCAAAATGGATGGATAATGTCCAAAATAAGAACAGCTTTGAAGTATATTTATTATTTAATCAGGATGAAGTGCATCATACGCCAATACCAGCTGCTTAGGAGACGTGGAGAACGGTATGGTGACAAGGAATTGCAGTTATTATGTAGTAAACCAACACCACCTAGATATACATCCAGTTGGAGAGTCTGCTGCCAAGAAGTGTTTAAGTTTAATGAAGGAGATGTGTAGTTTCGAGTTCCACTGTGTCAGTCGAAAATTTATATTTACACGATACCACTTAACCCTATTTCAGACTCGATATCAGTTGGAGTTGCGCTAACCGTTTCCGAATTGGGTGACGTTGCTCCGGTCTCTGTCTTTACGATTTACTTAAAACAACCTCGAGTCTGTGCGACGCATAATTTTCTAAATGCAATTTTATGCCAAGATACCTCACTCTCGAACAATCGCCCTACCCGTACAGCCAGCACCCTGTGGCTAATGCCAATATTAACCGCATGCTATCTAAAATGATCCGTTCATCAATATACATACAGCTTTATCTAATCCTTCTGGCTAATGTGAGAATTAACTGGTTAGTTTGCTAATTCGACGTTTTTAAGTCTGTAACTTTTGTACACTGGCTAGAAAAAGTATAGTGCGCAGAGAGTGGGACGTAAAAGAGATCAATTTATATTGATTTTGAAATGCTAGGTTTTTGAACAGTTCCTTCGCGTTCCAAGAAATACTAAACAGTAATCCCATAACGCAATTAAATTAAGGTAGATGGCAATAGCACCAATTATTTGCTATTATATAGTGCTATATGTATGTATTCCAGGAAAATTGATTGCTGATTTTCTAATTCTCTAGTCAGTGCAGTGCGTGTTTTTCTCGCGCGTGGTGGTGGTGATCCCGGCCCCTGCTGGTTGGCGAGATCCGGCGTCGACCTCCTCGTCCGCTTGCGGGATTTTTCTTGAACAATGTATCTTCCACCAGAGGGGTACCGTTGCAGCCAGGACAAGCTCTAAGCTCCCGACTGGTCTCCCGGCATGTGCGGTAGTATGGTGCATGTAAGTGTAAATATAAGTGTGTGTAAGTAAGGGGTCAGGATGGGACAAGGAAGAAGACTGCGGTTGAACTAGTCCTAGCCAGTGTCGAAAACCATGCCACCACTGTCGAGAATCGAATCCTAGGATCTCCAGGACGGAGACACTGTAGTGATATCAATTAATGCTTAGAGCCGCCTAAGGCTTTTGGAATATTAGAGAAAATAATCATGGTTATAATTACTAAAGCCATTATACCAATAAAGAGCAACAAACGGATGATGTAGTTAGCAAATCTAGATGATAACCGAGGTTATAAACAAACAGTACCGTATATTCTTATCAAACGTGTCATTCAATCCTTTTCAAAATTCCCCCTTCTCATAAGCAAAATTCACATGAATAATTTGCAATACCTTTCCTTTAAATAGGATTACTCTTACGTGGCATTTTGCTACATAGTTTCGATTGAGCAGAGTCACAAACCATTTTAAAACTGTTTTAACATGAAATTTAAATGTTCAACTAAAAATAAATATGTGATATAGGTGTAATTAAATAATTATTAATAAACATAGGTCGTTTAAACTCCTTAATAGGCGGCGGCAAGTCGACAGTTCCGTATGATTTCAGGGTTTGGTTGTGTTATGATCTAGTAGCCCCGAAAACCGAAAAGCATACGAGTAAAGTCTATTTCAGGTTCATTTTCTTAAGGAGCAGATCTAGTGACAGTGGGTTCGGAGCAGATAGTTGTCGTTGTGATATTGTTGTTAATATTATTATTATTATTATTATTATTATTATTACATTTAATGTTTTATATCACTTATAACAAACAAATAAAAAAAACTGAGCGATATTGAAGTTTCCAAAGGCATGTATTGTCATGTTGAATATTATTTGCTCCTGGTCGTTAACCAAGAAAGGAGGCTCAACCAGAGAGAGAGAGAGAGAGAGAGGAGAGAGGAGAGAGAGAGGAGAGAGGAGAGAGAGAGGAGAGAGGAGAGAGAGAGGAGAGAGAGAGAGAGAGAGGAGAGAGAGGAGAGAGAGAGAGAGAGAGAGAGAGAGAGAGAGAGAGAGGAGAGAGGGGTGAATTCACACCGTTTGTCGGTAGCGCAACCCCATTTCGCCCTTTTCCTCCTTCACCTTCTTGCCATCGTCTTCTTCCCATTTCCCGGGCGGCGAATCGCCGTCGCCCGCTGCACCTCCCCCGCCGCCGCCCCCGGCGCCGCTCAATGGACGCGCTTCGATTCAGCACTGGCGGCGGCGGCGACGGCGGCGGCGGCGACGACGACGAAGCGACCGTGGTTCGCGAGCGCTCCTTGCGCGCGGGCTATTCATAGCTCACGTGGCGGGATGCGGCGAGGGGCGGGGCGGGGCGGGGCGGGGAGAGGTGGGGCAGGGAGGGCTGGGGCGGGGCGGAGCGGGCTCGAGCGAAGCGAAGTAAAGCGGGACGACGCGACGAGGGGGTGACTCCTCGGAAGTGAAGGCAGCCAGGAGGAGGCGCACGGGCGAGAGAGCAGGCGGAAGAGAGCGGGTGGGCGGGCTTCAGGGGGGGCCGGAAGGGGGGAGAGGGCCGGGGGGTGGCTAGCCGGGGACCGAAGGAGATCCGGCAGGAGGAGGAGGAGGTTGGGAGGGGCGGGCGAGGAATGGTCGCGCGTCCGATGCCGTGTGCTGTGGCGGGGCGCTGCGAAGGCAGGGGCGACAGCATAAAGCGGGTTGAAGGCTATTTATGGGAGAGGTGTGGGCCAGTCTTACCGCTACTCGAATTACTGGGAATTTGCGGGATGTGAGAGTTGAGTTGGGAACTTCAAAAAGCAATGCAATTCTTGGAATTCACCTTTCCTGTATTCACTGTATCATTTTACACTCCACTCTCTGTAAACACTTGACTGGGGACAGAACAGACTTGACTTGGGACAGAAAGAAGTTCAGAGTCGCATTTATTCTTCTCTAGGGGTCGAAATTCGATATTTTAACCAGTAATTGCAGATTTATAAAATAAAAAAAATACTGTCCCCAAAATCTCTATAACCAGTATTAACGACTTTAAAAATTACTTTATTATTACACATACAATTTTCATTCAAACATGTTTTTTTGAAAAAATGAAATTTATTTTATATTTGCGAACTGTTGCTCAATTCTATCGAACGCCGGAAAATTCTATTGAATTTACTGTACAACTGTTAAATTAAAAAGAGTTTTTTCTGTGTGGTTTATTTTTTTCAAAGGTAACATCTATAATATAACCAGAAAATTTATACAGTCTATGCTTTTTAAAAGTATTATTGCAATAAAAAGTTATTGTTAATATGTTGTAGTGCTTTGCTAAAAAATGCGATAAAGTAATTAATTTCTTTAATTTTTTTTATTTTCATATCCAAATTTGCTCTTTGTCAATAAGAGAAATCTAAGTTTTTTTGTTTTTTTAGTTTTATTATTATAAATCAGCAATATTTTACCTCTTTCGTTTTAAAGATTCTAATTACAAACAATTTCACTGTTGGTAATCTCCCGTATTAACAACTTTACTTCGGTATTTACTAGTACGAGCAATTAAAATGACAGTGAATATTCGGTTATTTTTAACACTAATTTATCTTTCCCCTTTCCTGCCGTTTCAACAATGAGCAGAAAACAGAGGAGAAGCGATGGAAGTCTCCTATGCACTCTTTAAATAAAATGATTTAGTTTTATTGTGCGGACACGTCTATATCTACCAACACATTTTTTTACTTTCATTATTGTTAAAATTTTAATTATTGCCAGTTATTATTATTATTATTATTATTATTATTACATCATTTTAAACTTTAAGAAGATAATTTGCCTTTTCCGTAAAACGGAAACCCATTTCCTCATCGAAAATGTCTTTCCAACCGTTCGTGTCTTCGTTGGTTTGCGTCTATGTCGATCTGTCTTTCCTATCATTCGTTGTTATGCTCATTCGTGTTTTCGCCTGCACGCCCATCAGTTTGATGCTATTACCTTCTTTTCATCAGTTTGTCTGCCCATTCGTCTCTCCTTCTATCCAAATCTCTATCCGACCGAACATTTCCTCTCCCCGAAAACCGTTCGTCCGACCGTCCGTCTCTCCATCCATCCCCCGGTCCGTCTCTTCATTCTTCCGTCCATTCGCTCCTTCCTCATTCACTCCATTCGTCTTTCCATTCACCCTTCCATGTATACATTGTTCTTTCCATTGGTACTACATCCATCCATTCCAATTTCCATCCACTTTTTTCTTTCCTCATTTCGTCCCCGTCTCTTCGTCCAATGTCTCTGTGTTGGTACGTCTCTTCTCCCATGCGATGCGCCTCCGTCCATTCGTCCCTCCGTTTGCTCGTCTCTCCGTCCGTTCGACTCTCCCCTTCCATTTTGTCCCTCTCCTTTCATCCTTCCTTCCGTTTCGGGATATGTATCTCCGTCTGTTCGTCTCATTCTCTCTTAATGAATTACAAACAACATGGCATACTTGTAATTTGTACACAGGTCTTTTTCAGAAATGGATATTTCCCAGTCAATCTATCTGAAATTGAAACTCTAAAATTTTGAAATGAACATTGTATTTTTTAAGGGAACTTTATAAAATGCATGTCGAACAATGTTCAACCAATTTTTTTTTCTTTTATAGGCTCTTAGAGCAAAATAAGGTGACGAATATGGTTGAAGTCCGATTTTCATGGACCTTAGTGAATTTTAGAAAATTGCAAATATTTCTCTCGATTCTATAGTGCACATTTATTAATTTTATTTATTATCATGAACGGAGAGTTTGTTTTTAATGCAATCGATTATTAGGCTTTAAAATCAAATGACTTTCATTTTTTAAATATTAGTATTTTTTGCGTAATTTTGAAATAAAGTGCCAATTTTCCAAAACTTTCTGCTCATTGTTGTCATTATTCTCGAAACTTTTTGGTGTGAAATTCTAGTTTGCTCTTCAATAATATTCCGATTGACTCGTTTCGTAAATTAGATATTTGGGTTCCGAAAAAACTAAGAAAATATGAAAAATGTGGATGTGTTCTTTTTATCCAGGCAAAATCTCAAATATCAATATTGTATTAACGAAAAAAGCATGGTTTTAACTGAAATGCTCTATAAATACTGTTTTTTTGTAAAGTTTTATAATTTGGTGAAAATATGTATTATTGGGTTAAAGTATTTAAATTGTTAGGTTCTCCTTAAATCGGTAGGTTTCGAGAGTTATTTCCATGACCATCAATCTTATTAAATGTTATTCACGGCATAAATTCAGCGTTCACAAATCCATTATTTGTCTCATCTGCAGCAAAAGCAATACTTTTTATGAATTGAACATGTACTGCAATATTATTTATGAAATGAAGCTTAGAAGTAAGAAGTGGACGTGGTGCGCTGACTTTCGAGCAGACTGACGAATAACTATTGAATATGATGGTTGAAATATTAATAATGGGTAGATAATTTATTTTTATTATTATTATTATTATTATTATTATTATTATTATTATTATTAAAATATTAGAAACAGAATTGTTATAATTTTACTCAGCTGTGATTTATATTGATTTATTTATTTATTTTACGCCAAAAAACAGTTAAAACTGCGTATGACGTGCTATGGGGAAAAGTGAATTGTGTGCACATTTTCAAAATTCTGTGATCCCTACACTAAGTCATATACTACTTAAATTTTGAATTTTGAAAGCGAGAAAAAAACGAGAAAAAAAACTTCCATGTAATAAAATCTATTTTTAAGGATAAAAAGGCAATACATTTTGGCTCTTATCCATGTTGTCCTTCAGAATAATACTTCCTGGCGCGACAACATGGAAACGATAATTTGAATAATTGTATTTCCCACTGAATTCTAGAAGGCGTGATCGAGATGGGGGTCATTGACCCGGAAGCTGTAGTACAATAGTTGTTACAGGTTCTTTATACTCATTTATACAGTCCAAATGGTAAATAATGCATTATGTATCATTGTTAAAATTAATGTTACTTTTCTTGTGATGCTCAGTATAGTCTCTAATTGTATAGAAACAGTTATGCAGCAGAAACGATTTCACTTGGGATTTAAACTTTTCTATTGAATTTAATCGTTTAATGTCATCTGGCAAAGTGTTGTAAAATAATGTACATGTATTGTATGTGAATTTTTTGTAATAAGCTGTTGATACTGTCACCTGATGAATATGATTTCTACGTCGAGTGTTATAGTAATAGACTTCGGCATTTTCTGAAAATATATTCCCACCCTTAACCAAGTCATTTTTGACAAAAACCACTGATTCGTAAATAAACAGACAAGGTAATGGTAAAATTTCTAGATTAATGAAGAGAGGCTTACAAGAATCACGTGGGTGGGATTTGGTTATTATTCGTACAATTCGTTTTTGTAATCTAAAAGTCTGGGAGCTATAAGATGTATTTCCCCAGACTATTATGCCATATCTCAGGCGGGAATGAACATTCGCGAAGTATACACAACGAGCAGTATGAAGGCTGACTGAATTTGCAAGAATTCTGAACGCGTAGCATAATGAACTTAATTTTGTGTTCAATTCATTTAAATGGTAGAACTTGGACATAGAACCTCAGAGTCAACGACTCACCTAAACAAGTTAACACCTTCGAGGGAAAGGATACTTCAATGATATCAAACGGCCTCTATTAGGACCTGCCGCTCAGTGCAACCCTCTGCTTTCCGTGCGAAAGATGGCGGCGCGGACCGTTTCGGGAGCGATGGGGTGGGCAGCCGAGGTGACAAGAGTGGCAGCTCAGGCACCGTGGCCCCCGACTGACGCGACGCGACGACCCGGCGACGGGGCTCCTAAGACAGCGAATGGCGCGGAAAGGCGGAACAGCGCTGTCCCGCGGAAACGGTAGCCGCTCACGCACCACGACTGTCCAAGGAACGCACACGAATGCAACTCAAGGAAGCTGTTTGAGGTGCACGTGTCTGTGAGGTGCACGCAGTGAGCGATTAATCGAGCATCGAAGTGGGGATAATGGCAGTTATTGATATTAATTCCAAGGAATCTATTTTATGAAATTCATGAGTTAAATTCTGAAGTATATTTTTGTACTAATTCACATTACATTTTTTAAAGGCATTTCAATATTTCTTTGTTTAAAATTTATTTAACTTTCACTTGTTGCGATATTTATGATATGCGATACACAACAGAATTATTTCTTACAAATGCTGTATTATTTTCAATGAAATTTGGAACAAAATTAGAGAATTATGATTATTCTAGGAATTCCATTCTAGATAGGAACAAAATAAAATTGACAATGTCAAAATGCCCTGCTTTAAAGATGTTAGTATATAGAAAATTATATACTAATATAAATTATATAGATATTAGTATGTAGAAAATATAGGAGTCGGCTGAGTAAGGAAATATTGCAAATTGAGTTGATGAAAACAACCTAACAAGACCAGTCCCTATAATTCTCGTCCGCTACTTGGATCGACTTACAAGAAACAGTTCATGAACCACTCATTGTTTGGCCTAATGAATGTCCCCCAAAACCCCTACCCCTTTTGTAGGATAGAGATCAATTTATTGATCAGTTATCATATGCTCTAAATAGTATATTTATATATTGAAAACTGACACTTAACAACAGATTAGGTGTTCCTAAATCGAGAGTGGTTTCTCAAGAGTACAATTTGTTCTATCTGAGTTTGGTAGGTTTTACTTATTGAAATGGTGGTCGACCAATCGACTACCATCCACGTGAGACTTGTCTTTGCCGACATTTTGGGTGAATGAGCTAAAATCATCTCACTAAAGACGATATTATTGAGAGAATTCGTTAAATCAAAGGTAGATACGGTATTTATATAATTAACAGTTATGTGTTCCACTTTATAGATACATTTTTATAGAATTTAAATAAGAATATAATTAGTAACACAAATAAAACTGGGAGCGTAGTAGCGAAGCTGGAGGGTCATTTATTACGTTTTTTCGTAGTGTTATATCCAATATGCATGATGAATTATGCAATAATTATGTTATATCTAGATAACATGTACGTGGTTTACAATATATACGAACCAGATTTAGTGTCTGGCTTTATATCACTAGCAGTTTTGTTAGTGTATATTGTAAACCTTGTGATTATCAATACCTTTCTTAATATTTTTATATATTATCTTTATATTAATATATTTTTTAATATTTTATCTACAAAATTCATTACTCGTCCCATTTTCGCAGGCGGTCTGTCTATTCTCAAAAATTTTATTTTATCTCGCTCGGGTCTCTGGTCCTGCGTCCTCCTTCGATAGATCCGGGTTGACCAGCAGAGCCGACTGGCGCTTCTCCCTTGTAGCCCTTGCGATATCTTGCATTTCTTGTAATAGTGCTTCAAGCACTACCCGAAACGGATAATAACCTTTAATTCAACCACCTTCTTTTTCCTCCCACATCCAAAGAAAATTGAAATATACTAATTATAACTAAATAAGTTTAAACCCGTTATATGCAATGCAATATTTTTTCTACAAATTTTTCAAAAAGCGTTTTGTCTTATAAAGGGATAAACGAGAGGTCTAAACCTTGCCTTTTTTTTTAACCTTTATCTTCCTGAATTTTTGGCTCGAATGAGGAAAGTTCCTACAATAATCTTGAACCTTCTCGTCTTCTCTATCTTTATTTAATTCCTCTTCTTCGCTTTTTACAAGAAATCTGTTCTCAGAAGAAGGGTTTACGAAAGTAGATTAACTCTGTCTTTTCGAAAAATCTAAAACTGGCGGTTTATGCCAACGTTTACTCCACACACTTACGGCGACGAAAGTCCACAAGCAGCAATCGCACGCTGTTTCGCAGCCCCCATGGTGACCAATCAGAAGACGGATGAATACCGCATTCACTGGCTCCCGGCCAAATAATACATACATGTCCAGCAGCCTCCGCCGCGAGCCCGAGACTCCCCGACTTCGCAAAGAAAGCGGCGAGTGGAAAGAGGAAAGGTGGCAACATCGCGGTCTGAAGCAGCAGAAGTCAACGGAACTTAAACGGCTACTATACTGCGGTTTTTACAGAGCTGCCTCTCTATTCCACCCAAGGTCCGTCACCACGGTGGCATAATGGCACGGTTTTACGCGTCTTTCTCGGTCGTGCCGCTATACTTGTTTTTTTCTAACGTGGCGGCTGAGATAGTATCTCCAAGATGGAATTCGGCACGACTTTTTGAGTCGTTCTCAGTCCTGCCGGTAGAGTCGCTTGATCGCAGCACTGCTTGATCGGTTGGACGCGCAGCATGCGCATAGCGGCACGACTGAGAAAACGCGAAAAACAGTGCTATAATGTCACCGTGGTGACGGGCCTTGAGTGGAATCGAGCACCACCTCCCAGAGTTATATAACTCTACGAGGTGGTGAATCGAGAGACAGCTCTGTAAAAACCACGGTATAATCAAGGATTAGAGAGTGTTTTGGTATTTGAATTTTCTCATGGTCCTTAGATGACGCAGATGCGTCAGTTACATGACGGAAATGGACGTACCAGTTCAGGCGAACAATTTAGGGAGCTAAACAGCTTAATAACGAATTATTGCGAACCATATAAAAACGAAGGGTAACCATAAAACTCATTTTTAAAATATTGCCCCAAAATGTGTAATTCGGCATTGCAATAAAAGAATAACACAACGTCATTTCTGAACAATAAGCATTCCCCTTCACTCAGGTCCACAACGCACTATATGCTTCGTGAATGCTTGTTAGCTGCAGAGTTGAGAGATATAACCTTTTACCTCATAATTGCATATCTGATGGTGCAATTGAAGGGAATTTTTTTTGCGAAAGAATAGAATATGTATAAAGTGTTTCTTCCTTGTAGATGATGTAGCTTATTAAGTTGTTCCTTGACTACACACATGTGCGACAGATTCTCATTACCTTTAATTTTCATTTTTCTACCACCTTGCATCGGCTATCCTTCAAACTGACTCAACAACTCAACTGACTAATTTTTTTGTCTGAAATTTCTTTGTCTTCCGTTTTTAGATGTGTTTAGTCAATGTAATTACTCGATTTTTAATCCACTCAATGAGTAAATTTGACGATTTTTATTTTGAATGAATACAATCTCTAGTATTTTACTCACATTTTGCAACAAAAATATTTATTTTTTAAAAACACTATGTGGGCCTAAAACTCATAACAGTTGTTTACATCAGTATCTTGCGACACAAATCGAAGAAAAATTGCAGTTTGATACCTTTAATTGCATGCTTAAGGCAATACTCACAAAGGTCTTTTATTGAAAATGAAAATAATCTCTAAAAATTTCAATAGTATCATTATCTAGCGATGGAAACCATAATGGGCATGTTGTATACTATATACAAAATTTCAGATGATTATAATTTTAAAGATTTCAATCAAGTCAAGTCACATTCGGTTTGTTCCAAGATAAGAATTAATAACACACATTTTAGTAAGAGTAGAGGACATTGATTTGAAGAATTAATAAATGAAATATCGTACGAAAATGTAGTTTACAAACTCTAAAACTCAATATTATCATACTCTGAAATTTGCGACTTAGGATTTTAACAAAGGCGAGAGGTTGAAAGGACGTCTACAATTTAGAATAATCTGATTATACTCATATTTTTGTCTGTATGTATTGAAAATATGAACTAAATCCACTATTAGAAGGTGGATAGATTGCACAAGGAGTGATCATCCATTTCTATTGGTATCTTAAACCTAATCCTCATATAGTAAATGAATACCTGTGGCCGTTCGTCACTCACGCCTTCCAATCCACCAGTCGAGACATGTGAGGTGTCATTTGGCGCATCTCGATCTTTTAGCCAGAAACTGGACATTCTTTTGCGGATACATCCAGAAATTCAAAGAAATTTCTCTAAAATGTTGTTTTTATGCAAAAAATACGCGTTTTAGGTGACTTACAGCATAAAAAAAGATTACCAATGGTTCATTCTATTCTAATCAACTAGACAATTCGATTGGCACAATTTTTTGCCGGTTTCCTCTGGAAGGATTTTATAAAGTTAGTAATTTTAGTACTCAGGTACTAAAGTAAGGTGAGAAAGTAATATTCTGAGTTGAAACAGACTAATTTTGTAACTTTTCTCTTTAATAATTTTGCGTTTGGGAACAAGTATTATCTTATCTTATCTTAAATGTTACAAATTTATCCCAAATGAAAAACATCTTCTCTAAGACTTTATTTTACGTATCTTATTATAACAGATACATCTGACTTCAGGAAGGAACCGACACAGAAATCTGCCTCAATGAACATATTGCAAGGTACCGCAATAAAAACTGCCAAGATATTACAAATATTTATATCCGTGCAATTATCATCACTGATAAACTGCGCCACGTTTCAATATTTAACCGGAACTGAGTAGATGATTGGTTGCTGTTTCCCAAGAAGATAGAGACCCGTTTTGGAAGGAACATCCGCCAAAAATTCGAGTAATATAGGGCACAGCGAAAATTGTTCTGCCCCGGTCTTTAGTTCTTTATCATTCTTTTATTAAGTCATTTGTTATATTTTAATATACATATCAGGATATTCCTTTTACATGCATAAAGCCTGCTTATCACAAAGGAAATTTTCTTTTTCTACAAAGCAAAAGGAACATAATTATGCCTTAAATATCTCATTTGGACACACACACACACACACACACACACATTACTCTCCCCCTCTCTCCCTCTCTCTCTCCCTCTCTCTCCATCTCTCTCCCTCTCCCTCCCCCTCTCTCTATAATTTAGTGTAGTCGATAAGTCTTTTCGTCTTGCAAAAGGGGAGGTAGAATACTTTATTTTCTTATTTTGTTTATATTGTTTTTAGTAGGAAACACCCGAGTTTTCCACCTCGAAATACACCGGGAAAAGTTTTGGTAGCCAAACAATCATGGATTTTTTGTTTTTTGCGTAATATTTTTTTAATAGTTGATCTCAGCGCAAATATGGTTATGTACAATTTTAAAGGTCATAAAATTCTCTACAAATTTGCTTCATAAATTATTTTTCTCGCGCAATAGTAACAGAGCCAGGAGATTTTTTAATTTCACCAAATGTTCATTTTTATTCTGAAGTAGCCCAAAATTACTAATGGTCTCTCAAATGTATTTTTGAAATTCTAAGATCATTCTAAATAAAATGCGAATTCTTACTAATACCAATGTAAACAAAATAAAAAAATTAAATCTTCTACCTCACCTTTTGCAAGGTAGACTCTTTTAACTCCCCATCGACTGCACTATTTCTCTTAGCACAAAACAAAGACAGCACTAGCAGTTATTGTACGTATCTCATTTCGAAAGATAGCGTAGTACAAAACAATGTGAGCAGCTTAATGCTGTGTTGTAGTACGCATTTTGTAAATCCTGTCGTTTAAAAAATATTAGGAATCACTGAGGGGTGAGGTCCATTTACCTAGAAACGACAGGAAATTACACTTGGTGAACATGCAATCACAGAACGGGATGTTCAGTTCTCACAGTCAGTACATTTTGCGAAATACTGTGATTATAAAGAAACATAAAATCTGATTTCCATTTTACTGGAGAAACAACTGGATTATATGTAAAAAAAAGTGAAGTTGCGAAATTGAATGTAATTTCAGACCGTTTGGTGAACCCCTTTTCTGCTTGCTTCCCATCGTGAGGAACCGTACTTTCAACACACATTTCTCTTTGCCTACACAACACATCCAAATGCTTTCACTTAAAAGGCATATATTAATTTTATATAGCTTATCGAGAGTTCTTATTTCTCAAGAGTCACATTTAGGTTAAAATGAGAAGACAGGGCGAAGTTGCAGAACTGTATTTTGTTTAAGCTGCAGAACTGTATTTTGTTTAAGCTGCAGTTCACATTGACACAAAAAGTGAATCGACCCCACACATTTCCACATCTACTTAGGGAATCGATCGCAAATGACTTAGTTATTCAATTTTTATTTATTTTGGTTTAGAGTCCCTTTAACTGTAAAGGTTGTTGAGGCACAATAAGTTATCCAGTCCAGTTAGCTTTTCAGCTATCCATATTCGACTTATATTTGAATTGCAGGTTTACGTTAAAACAAAAGGATCGTAAAAAAAAAAATTTTTGTTTTTTACAAAACGACACGTCTTTCGTTGCTTTCAGTCTACTATTCACTTCATATCGCATAAAAATAGTTGGGTATTCGATCCGCATGTTTAAGCGGAACTACACACTGAGGAAGGACGCCCAAGTCCTCTCAGAAGCTGGAGGGTCCTCTGAGGGCCGTGCTATCCGATAAAAGCAAGGCTCTACCTGCACTGTATGAGTATCGGTTATTCACTCTCCAGAGGGTGCATCAAAAACGATTTTGAAAATATAACTTGACTCCCAAACAACAAGCCAGTCAAATATCTGGGAGTATTTTTTGATAGGTGGCTCACCTGGAAATCAAATATTCTCCACAGAATAACCCTGGCAACCCACCAATTATATCCCATACTCAAAAAGTCATCACCCTTGCAACTCCATGTCGCTACTCACCTATACCAATCAATGATCCGCCCAATTTTATCCTACGCTTCTCCTATCTGGGCCTCAGCCAGCAAATCGAACATCCAGAAAATGCAGATTTTCCAAAATAAATTTCTCCGAACCATCACTAAAGCTCCATGGTATGTACCTAACTCCCAGTTACATAACGAACTCGGCATTACTCCTATCTCCGTCCATTTCTCCCTCATATCCTCTCGCTTCTATCCTAGAATGCCCCAGATTCCCTCAGCCGTACACTTCAAAATCGGAAAACAAAATCCTCACCACAATAGACTAAAGCGAAACCTACCGCGACAGTTCTTCGACCCTCCTTGATTATCATGTACCCGATGTGGCTTCTCACATTTAATTCACATGTACTCATTGTATTCATGTCTATAATTTTTCTTAATCAATGTTAATGTAATTCAATGTAACATCACTGTATCGTACTCGGATGCTGAGGGCCTTCGGGTCAAGCAGAAATAAATGAAAAAAAAAGAAAGAAAAAAAACCATTTTGGCGTTTGACTTCTAATAGTCGGTGTATTAACACCAGATATACAGGTGTATGTAAGGTTTGTAGTTGTGCCAGAATAAATGTTATAAACTTTAAGGTCACGCAGAGGGATTGAAAATGATCATTTTTGCCAATGAAGATGTGAGAAATGTCATAAAATAGTTTACACGTGTGACATTTTACCCTGATTTTTTAGTAACTTTTTATGCTTTTTATGCATGCAATATGCATTTTATGCACATTGTTTGGCAGGTCCCATTCTAATGCAGACAAGGAAATTTCATGTACTTGTCGAACATCTGTACACATGAAGTTGGAGCATCGATACATAACGATCAAGAGCAAATGTCTAATTTTTTCATGCATGTAACTCTACAATATACAATTTCCCACTACATGTTATTTGTCAAAAAGTAATTATTTTCGACCTCTTTCCATACAACCTAGAAATAAGCAACATTTAGAGTGAGATATCTGTAATTATTTATCGGGACTCAAGAGCTGAGCCATTGACCTGAAAGTTATCACAAAGGTGCACAATATTTTGAGACAAGTGCCAACTGACAAGCTTTGTGAGCACCAGGTATGACTCCATTTGCTCTAAATAGTAGCGGCGATTCGCGAGTATCCATAAAAGTTACGTATTGCGATAGCTTGTGCCTTAATGAATTCGGCATCTTCAGCGTTCTTATGCGCATTTTGCTGCATATGAATGGAAGATGAGATGGATAAACTTTATTTTATTATTAGTCGTATTGCCGCCACAACAAATAAGTACCCAAACATAAAAACCGAGTGACTGATCTACAAGTTTCCAAGAGGTCCAGAGTGGTAAGAGAAAGGAGTCAACCCGATAGTATTTATCGGCGCCAGGTAAGGCCTCATTTGCAGCGGATGGGAGTTGATCACGTATTTCCGCGATGGCTGCAGCAGCAACTGTACCGGCGGCGGGGGCAGCGCCGTGTGGGGACGCGGGCGACGCGGGGCGCCGGGCACAGCGGGGCACGGCTCGGCTCGGCGGCGTGGCGGGCGAGCGGCGCGAGCGGCGCGAGCGGCGCTGTGGCGGCGGCGGCGACGCATGACGTCACGGGCTGGCAGCGGCGGATCAATGCGCCGGCGCTGGAGCTGGAGCAAGGTCGGCGCCGGGGCGGCGCGGGAGGCGGAACAACGGTGGTGGCGGCAGCTGCGGAGGGCGCGGCAGGGCCCCAGCGAGGAGTGGGGCGTGGCGGGGTGGTGCGGGGCGGGGCGGGGCGGGGCGGGGCGGGGCGGGGCGGGGCGGGGCGGGGCGGGGCGGGGCGGGGCGGGGCGGGGCGGGGCGGGGCGGGGTGCCAGAGAGACCTTACGGGCTGCTCCGCTCCGCGCACCGCCGCTGCTCTGCCGCCGCCGCCACCGCCACCACCGGAAGCGCTTGTGCCGCTCCCACTACGGAGGCGGGAGTGGGGCGCCGGCGAAGATGACGCTGGTACAGAACCAGCACTGGATACGAGCCGAGAGCAGCTCGCAGCCCCGTGTGTTCAAATGTTCGGCAGGAGCATGAAATCTCCTTGAGTGCGTTAGAACCCGACCTGCCAAACATCTGTGCATAACAAGGTGCTTAAAAATCAGGGGAAAATGTCACATATGTGACTCCATTTTATGGAAATTCTCTCTTCATGTTCATTGGTAAAAAGTGATCATTTTCGATTCCTCTTCATGACCTTAAAGTTTGTAACACTTATTCTAGCACGTATACAAACGTGATATACACCTGTATATCAGGTTGCGTTATCCTCCACCTGTATATCAGGTTGCCTTGTCTGCGTTAGAACCTGACCAGCCAAACATTTGAACATAACAAGCTGCTTAAAAATGAAGATAAAAATGTCACATCTATTTTATGAAATTTCTCATTTCATGTTCATTGGCGAAATACGATCATTTTCGGCCCTCTGCATGACAACGTTTGTAACACTTATTCTGGCGCATATACATACCTGATATACACCTGTATATCTGGTAATAATGTACCGACTACCTTGATTTAGAAGTCAAAACGCCAAAATCGCTCTTGATGCATCCTCTGGAATGTGTGTTACTGTTTTGGTTGCGGCACACATACTAACGGATTGAGGTTCGGTTAGCTGTGATGGAGAATGAGATGGAAAGATGAAAAAAAGTTGCGGTTGTACAAGATTAGTGTATGGGAGGAAGGAGTTCTTGGTTCAGCAGGTGACATACTCGATGTAGGAAATGATTGATGATAGATAAGTAGTGGAGATGAAAACGGAACAGAACGAAGTATCGATCGGAGTTCAGGAGGCACGTTTAATGATGAAAATAGCTGGTGGTAAGATATCGGTGACGGAGAAAGAGAAAAGATCGTGATTGTAGAGTTCTGGGACAAAATGTAGTGACGGAAAAGGGCTGCGCTTCAAATAGCTGCGTAGCCATTACGGTAGAGGGTCAGGAGGATTGATAGAATATAGACGTTGGACGCAGAAAATCAGATAGAAAGTATGGAGTCGAAGCGATGTTGTGGGGAAAGACTGAGTGGGTAAAATGAGAGGATGAAGGTCTTGACTGTAAACCAGGTGGCACGCGCTGCGATGTATGATAGAAACGAAACTGAAAAGTCGTAAGAGACGCGTACAGATACATGGTGGCGATCCTGATTTTTATTGAGGACGGTGAAGAAGAAGCAGCCACTGTTGGAGTATACGAATTCCACGTTGTGGGGGTCAGGACCTTTCCCAAGAAAGCGGATGAATTTACGACACATCCTACGTAGCAGCGAGTCGCATTCAACCACGTCTGGAGAAGATTTCTAGCGGCCGGCTGCTGTGATCGGTAGTTTCCATTTTTTCGACCTCTCGATTACCGGAGGAGTACTGCCCGGCCACGGATCGCAGGCGATATTCCAATCGCCATTCTTGTTCTCTCTTCTCCCCTTTCACATACACTTCCAATTACATGCACTACACTCCCACACAAGTTGGGAGACCAGTCGGAGACTGAGGGCTTATCCCGCCTGAAGTGGTCCCTTGCTGGGGGAGACGCCTAGAGGCAAACACTCAGCAAGCCGACGTGTAACCGTGGGAGGTGTTTCAGAGCATCTACTAATGTCACTGCAGTGCCTCTGACCGGGAGGTTCTAGATTCGAGTCTCGACGATGGCAGGATTTTCAACACTGACCAGATAACTAGGTCATATTCAGCCGCTGTCTGTAGGAGAATTCTAGCGGCCGTCTGCTCTGATCGGTAGTTTTTTGTGGTTTCTACAATCAACACCAGGCAAATGCTGGAGCAGTACCCTAAGAAACGGGCCACAGACCGCGTGCGATTTTATTTATCATCCTGGTCCTATCCTCATCCCTAACTTACACACACACACACACACACACACACACACACACACACATGCACTACACTACCACACATGCCGGGAGACCGGTCGGGAGCTTAGTGTTGCCGCTGGTGGGAAATACCTGGTTAGGGGAAACCCCGTTGGCCGACGGTAGGTCGGTGTCGGATATGACCATCATGCAGCGGAAGACCACACCCATTAGAACATGTTCTACACTTAAGGGACTAGTGATCTTAGCCGTTGACGCGCCCGGAATAACTAATCAATCAACCAACCAATGCATAAGGCGGGCTCGGATCTTGCGTTCCAGCGAAGGACCCACCACCACCCCAGATATAATGTGTGCATAAGATACTAACTACCTAAGAAGTTGACGTGTACTGAAACAATAAACACTCACTCGCTTGCGAATCTGCAAATTTTCACATACACGTAAGGTGCGTTAGCGTACATGTTCTTGCAACTCAGCAACTGAAGCTTCGTAGGCGGGACATTTTCAATTGGAGTCGGTGCAGGGGCGAATTTTTGACGCCAGTTTAAACACTTGATTCAGTGACGTCACTTCCTGGATGCCTGGTACACAGCATTTTTGTTGCAGTACTCTCACATTTGTATTTAACGTATCCGGAAGTACTGATTTCAAATAACTGTTGTTTCCATCCATCTGGCCGATCTCGAGAAATTGAGAATTTTAAATGGATCTTATCAATTTCTACTGAGGATATAGGACACATTCACCATTTCCTAAAACAGGCTTAAAACTGTACTTTCTTGCACACTACATACGTTGTATAGAGAAAGTTATGTAATGCTGCAGAGAAATGCAAAGATGTTTTCGCATAAATATTCGTATTGCAGATCCCCGATACCGAAAAGGTGAATAATTCTTGTTTATATATGTATCCAATTTCTTCCTCTAACACGTCGGGTAATTAGAATTCACGTTTTGTGTCCCTTGATATAGAACAATTGTTTTGCTGCAAAACCGCTGTCCGTCCGTCAGGCTGGCTGGTTAGCGAGTAAACCGTAAGCAAGATTTTCACCAAAATTGATATTCTCCAAGTAATATGGCTGATGTCACTGTCCCTAGAATTGGAAATGAATATTTTGTTTTGAAGGGGTACTTTACAGCTCTAACTTCACTTTCAAAGTTCTCTTCGTAATCATCTCAAACAAGAAGTGTGCTTCATAGTTTTGAGAAATCTGAGTCACTAGTTTGCTTGTGAGCAATAGATTTTTGGACAAAATATGTCAAAATTTCCAAATTTTCTTTTCTTTTCTTTGACTTCATGGTATGACTGGAGAAATATTGGATGAAACTCTTATTAATTTAGCTGAACAATTAAAATAAAATTGGATTTTCTAGCATTGTCGTATTCTGTAGAAATATAAACAAAAGTGCTGTACATTGTGTTATATAGAGATCGATTCTCAATCATCTTCAGCAACGAGTAAGACACCATTGCCGAATTTGAGAATACAACGATAACTGACACGAAAAATATTGATGAAATATTAAATAATTTTTTAATTAGCCAATTTTCTTCTCTGAGAAATAACACAAGACAGAGAAGATGTAGAGTGAATGCTTTTGCAACGATATTTCTTAAAAATCCGGCAAACTTGAAATAGTGACATATTACAACATATGAACCCAATGTTCATAAAAACAATTTGTTTCTTACAAACAACTCCATTCTTTCTCCATTACATCTCAAAAATAACAATGTGATCTTTTTATTAAGGAATCGGGCACTGCAAATTTTATTTCAAAACAAAGGGGCGTCGAATGACATTTAACTTACAGCGCTTCAATTAAAGGGAAACATGATGGTCGGGGAGGGCGAGGCGGTTGCATTGACCATAGTCTCATCAATTCCATCCGATGTTTTGCGGGTGTAAGTACAATCATAAGTCACACTATATTATGTCAATTAATTACTGAAGTACTCTTGAATTCAAAATCTGCTTGTAACCCAAGGAGTTGGCACCAGCTGCGATAGCTTAATGATGACATTGTTGACACTCCAGCATCGTTTACAGTGAGGTCCTGGGAGTTAAGGTCTGACGGTGACGAATTTTTGACATTACTTTCGAAACCGTGCAAGCTAATGTGTGTATGAGTGTCGGATCCCACTTTCGGCGGAGAGAGAGCAACACTCTTTTATCTCCCGGGTTATAACATGCACTACACTTACACATATTTACACGCTTTATGCTACCACACATATCTGGATATCAGCAGAGAGCTTGACCCGGACCATGACTGGGTTAGTGTCCCGCTGGAAAAGAGTGGCGAGAAAAAATCTTGCATGCCGACATGTGGTGGGTTGGTGTCGAATATCACGTTCCAATGGGAGACGGTGGCCATATTCCCGTCATATAATGTGTACTACTCTTCTTAACGGCTATGGTAATTAGTTATTACCATAGCCGTTTTTGTTTCTTACAAACAACATCATGTTTTCTCCATACCATCTCAAAAATAACATTGTGATCTTTTTATTAAAGAAACTATCATATATTACGTATCGACGTGGCGTTCCCCCTTAACTGGATATAGAAATCCAGTGCCGACCTACACGTTTGCTTGTGGTTTATTACCTTCGATTGGTATCTCCCCAGCTGTACACTGCACCCGCCGAGAGAAGCTCTAAGTACTCCACTGATCTCCCGACATATGTGGTGGTGTAGTGCACGTAAGTTTGTGTACGTGTATGTGTGTGAATAAGGGATGATAGGACAAGGAAGAGGGAAGTAGGGTCGCGCGCGGTCCGTGGCTCGTCTGTTAGGATACTGCCCGGGCATTCGACTGGTGTTGGCCGGAGAAGCTACGGAAAACTACTGATCAGAGCAGCCTGCTGCCAGAATTCTCCCTACGGACAGCGTCTGATTTCGACCTATTGAGAGTCGAAAATCCGCCACCGTCGGGACTCGATCCTAGGCCTTCCCAGTCAGAGTCGCTGCAGAGACAGCGGCAATGTTGGCTCTGAGCTAAACTCAAGCGGTAGGATCTGATAAGACGAAGTTACTCAATGAAATAAAGTTGTCAGTATATTTATTGTTTTTAGTGTAGTAAACTACTTCTGCTGCTTACATTATAAGCTGCTATGTTATTGTGAGCTGCCTAATGTGTCGTTAGAAATAACCATTCTTCATACAGAACTTGAAAACTTGCATTAATTGTCAACTGCAAAATTTAAAAATGTAAACAATTTTAAAAACAGGAGAAATACGATAATATTAAATTACGCGGTTGAAAAAATATATATGCCTTTCATTTTCCTTATATTGAACCTTGTGCTTAATACGTATCTGCTAATGTTCTGCAAGTCTAGTTGAATGTATAAATTAACTTTTTTAAGTGGGCGTCTCATCTTCAAATACCAGACATTTGTCCAGAAATGTTATAAATTTTAAGTAAAAATGAGATTGACAAATCAGATCTAATTTCTTGCACAGCTAATGCATGAGGTAGCGGGTAACTATGCATCATAGAGGCGGACCTGCGAGTCCAAATTAATTAAACATCAAACAGCAACAATATATCCCACATCAGACGTGAGACAATTGATTTTTTCAAAGGCCGAGACAACAAAACTAAATTAAAGATTTAAAAAAATCAGTCATTCGTACCTGAAACAACTTCATCCAATTCAATTCGATTCGACGAATTCACGTCTCCTTGTTCCGATTGTTTGATAGATTGATTAGTGATTCTGTGCGTGACAACTGTTAAGGTCATTAGTCTAGTTAGTGTAGTGCATATTTTTGCTCAGGAGATGTCGGTAATCTTTCCCTTTGAATGGTGAGATCCGGCGCCGATCTGCCGTTGGCTAGCGGGGTTTTCGCCAAACAAGTATCTCCCACCAGCGCAGCGATGCTCCGTCCCAGCCGGGACAAGTTCTAAGCTCCCGATCGGTCTCCCGGTATATGTGCTACTGTAGTGCATGTAAATGTAAGTATGTGTACGTAAGGGATAAGATATGACAAGGAATGGGAAGGAAATATCGCGCGCGGTCCGTGGCCTGTTTATTAGGGTACTGCTCCGGCATTCGCCTGGTATTGAACGGAGAAACAGCAGAAAACTATCGAACAGAGCGGCCGGCTACTGGAATTCTCCTCGTGACAGCCACAGAACTCGACCTAGCTATCTAGCTAGAGTCGGAAATCCTGTCACAGTCGGGACGCGAACCTAGGACCTCCCGGTCAGAGGCACTGCAGTGACAGCAGTTGATGTCCTGAGCCACCTCTTACAGTCCTTGTTCGGCGCGCAACGTCACGGCTCTAGTTGGTTTGGTTGGTTGTTTTTTTTCGTGTTTCCGGGCGCGTCAACTGCTTTGGTCATTAGTCCCGTAAGTGTAGTGCATGTTTGTTCTCGGGATATGGCGGTGATCTTCCCCGTTGGATGGCGAGATCCGGCGCTGACCTACCGTCGGCTAGTGGGGTTTCCCTTAATTAGGACTCTCCCACCAGCCGGGCGACGCCCCAGCCGAGAGAAGCTCTAAGCTCCCGACCGGTCTCCCGGAATATGTGGTAGTGTAGTGCATGTTAGTGTAAGTGTGTGTGTAAAGGGAGAGGATAGGACAAGGAAGAGGAAGGACAGATCGCGCGCGGTCCGTGGCCCGTTTGATAAGGTACTGCTCCGGCATTCGCCTGGTGTTGATCGGAGAAACCACGGAAAACTACCGATCAGAGCAGCCGGCCGCTAGAATTCTCCTCCAAACAGCGCCTGAATTCGATCTAGCGAAAAGCTAGTGTCGAACCTAGGACCTCCCGGTCAGAGGTCACGGCTCTATTCGATTTCCTACCCCCCCCTGTGCCCATTGGAGAAGGAACGAGCCCCCGCTTGGCGCCATCGGCCGCGGGCTCGCACGTGCCTGGGTGACAGGCCTCGCCCTGTCCAGCAGCTCCACTCCGCAGCCGCCGGGCCCGTGGCGGGGGAGGGCGCGGCACGCCACCGCGAGGAGGGGGGGGGGGCTCGGGCGCGTCCCCGCTGAATGAGGTGCCGGTGTCCATTCACGTTACTTGATCGGCGGAGCAGAAGCCAACGAGGAACGAGGACGCAGGGGCTGCGGCGGCGGCGGTGGCGGCGGCGGCAGGGGCAAACGCGGTCGCCTCAAGGCCGGGGGAGGCTCGCGTGACCTTGACCGCGTCCACGCCCCTCCTCGGCCCCGCCCCAGCGCGCGCCATTAGTCGCTCTTTTGTCGAGTGAAATCAAATATGGTCCGCAAGTCACAAAAGGGTTCCGCCCGGAATGGCTCCTGGAGCGACGGCCGCCGCGCCGGCCGGCCGGTATCAATAGCACGCGCGCCGTGCCGCCCCGCGCCGCCCAGCTCCCCACCCACTCGCACGCTCTCAGAGCGGGCGTTGCCTACGGGCGGCAACGTAGCGAAGACCAGGGGGTGAGGGACCGGGTGCGAGATTCAGGTTCACGACTGAAAGCTAGACCAGGAGGCGCCTTGCCTCCAACTCGACGGTGTCGCAGTTAATTGGTGTCAAGTCTCGTCACCGACGATTTGGAAACATAGCACCTCCTGGTCTAGCAGTCGTGACGGCACAGCTTGGATGCAAATTTATAGGCCGGCTGCTCTCATCGGCTGTTTCTGTGGTTTCTTCCGATTCATTGTAATTGTCTCCTGGAACAATATCTTGATAACGGGCTACGCATCGAGCGCGATTGGTCTCGACTCCCGTATTGTGTCTTGACTTCTATCCTTACACCTCATCAATGAGCAGATTCTCCATTCCGATATATCGGCTGAATTATCTCAGGTCAATAACTGTAGCGGCGTCAATAACCTCTGTATCGACTGTTTGTGGGGAGGTCCTAGGGTTCGAATTCAGAAACAATTTGGAAAATTCTAGCGACCAGTTGCTCTCATCGGTAGTTTTCCGTTATTTATTTAATCTGTACCTAAACCTTAACACAATAGATGCCGAAACAGCACCTTAACAAACTGGCCAAGGACCGCGTGCGATTCTTCCCTCCTCATCCTTGTCCCTTCCTCTCCCTTTCACACACACTCACTCACTCACACGTACATTCAGTACACTACGACCTACTCTGGAGACATGTTGGAAACAAAGAGCTTGTCATGGCTGGGGCGGAGTCCTGTTGTGGTAATACCAGGCGGGACAAATCTCTCAATCCTACGTGTAGATCGACAACGAATCTCACATTCTAGCGAGAAAGCTACACCGGTTTCTTCCCCTATAGCATGCAATACACTTACGATATTATTTGCCATAGAAATTGATGCGCCTGGAAACCCTAAATAATCAAACAATTCATTCCAACACGGCTCATTCCGCATGATCTCGAGTCTCGGCATTACAGCAACTATTGGGAAGTCCGACCTGGGATGTAAGCAGTATGGATGAGAGCCAGTAGTTAAGAGGGAGTGACAGAGAAAAAGAGAGAGAGTGAGTGAGTGAGTGAGTGAGCGAGTGAGTGAGTGAGTGTGTGTGTGTGTGTGTGTGTGTGAGAGAGAGAGAGAGAGAGAGAGGGAGAGAGAGAGAGAGAGAGACGGGATGCCAAGGTGGTCGGTTGTATTCGTCACAATTTCAATGGTTTAACGTAGTGGAGCGTCACACTCTCTAGCTCTTAACACAGAATTCCATCACGATGGCTAAAAACATGATAGCACGCATTAAGTAAACAAATTGTGGACTTAATATATATGTAAATAAATATTTTCAACCAAAACGCGACAAAATCAAGCTCACTTCATTTGTGATTTTTTGTTTTTTTGAGGGTGGGGGCAACTTTTGTTACAAAAGTTTTCAACATTCATTTAGCTATTATGAAGGTTAATTTCTGTCACATACTTCAATTATATTAGACAATATTATGGCTCATCTTTTTCGAAGCATGCACTAGTAGCACATTCCCATAGTTTTTTTTATGTTTGCATATTACTTTGTGTTTGACCCGGGTGGTGTAGCCAGAATCCTTGTTTTGTGGGTCCTTGATACCGACAATTCGAATGACGACAAAACGTCTGTCCGACTGTTCTTCCGTCTGTGAACAACGCTAGCGACTAAACTGTTCAACAGATTTTTTCCAAAATTGATATTTCTCAATCGATCTACGGCTGATGTCGCAGATACTTGAATTTGAAAACGATATTTTAATTTTAGGTAGTTCTCTAAATGACGCCCCTGGGACATTTTCAAAATTTAAAAAAAATGGCTCCATCGTTTTTTATTAAATGTTGTTGTTAGATAGGGCGGAGAAGATTTCAGAGAATGGTACAGGTCTCATGTTCGTTGAAAACCCTGATTTTTCGAAAATTGCAAAAGTTCAAAATTTTTTCGGAGTCTTCCTACAACTAAAATATTACAGACAGAGATTTTTCCCTTAATGAAATCTGTTCCTTAAAGATAAATTTTTAAATAAGGTCATTAACAATTTTTCGAAATTTTGAACATATTTCGCGTAATTTTGCGTGAAAATAGGGCGATAAAGTACAGGCAGTTTTAGTGCCACTAGTTCTACAAATATTAGGGACGGCATTTTGAAGCATTTTACTTTTGATCCTGTTAATTTTCCTGATAGATTGAACGGTGCAGTGAACTTGAACTTTCTCATTATATAATAAAAACGATTCAAAGCATGCACTTTGTGCATTAATGGGGGCATGTGAGTACTATTGTAGGCAAGTTCGCATGCATCTGAATCAAATATTCGGAAACGCTCGACAGGCAGAGGAGGGCCAAGAAGATGGCCGCCGCGCTCTCCAGATTCGCATTATCTGAATATCGACAATTTCCACTTATCAGACTGTTGTAAATTAGAAGTACATTCTACTCCAGTGAAAGCAAAGAAATTTTAAGTGCGAGAATTCACCAATGTATACAAGATAGCAGATAGATATTCATGGAATATGTTATCAACACCGCAAATGTCTGTCTTGTGGAGAGCAGGAAGTTGTGGTCAGGGTAACCATTTTGAATTGATTGATTGGTGTTTCCGGGCACGTCAACTGCTCTGGTCATTAGTCCCGTTAGTGTAGTACATGTTTTTTCTCCGGAGATGGCGGTGATCTTCCCTCGCTGGATGGCGAGATCCGGCGCCGACCTACCGTCGTCGGCTAGTGGGATTTCCCCCTAACCAGGACTCTCCCACCAACGGGGCACCACCCCAGCCGGGACAAGCTCTATGTTCCTGACCGGTCTCCCGGAGTATGTGGTAGTGTAATGCATGTTAGTGTAAGTGTGTGTGTGTGTGTGTGTGTGTGTGTGTGTGTGTGTGTGTGTGTGTGTAAGGGGACAGGATAGGACAAGGAAGAGGAACGAAAGATCGCGCGCGGTCCGTGGCCCGTTTGGTAGGGTACTGCTTCGGCATTCGCCTGGTGTTGATCGGAGAAACCACGGAAAACTACCGATCAGAGCAGCCGGCCGCTAGAAATCTCCTCCAGACAGTCCATTTTGAAGATTTCTTATAAATTGCGTATTTTAAATTAGCAATTTTTTCTTTAATTAGCTCTGCTTGTTTTTCTCATAAAAAAACTAAAGATATTCAATTATTTTTCGTTTTCAATAATAAATCCCTTGGTCCCCGGATTTTATTTTTTGTTTTACCTTTAAAATACCTCTGAATTTTAGACAGACTATTTAACTGAACTCTACATGAAACTGATGTAAAGTATTCAATGTATTTTCAGGTGAAAGGTTCAGAGTTAAATAACGCCCACCCAACACCTCACGACATCTTTATCTGGCGCACGAAGTGATCTTTCGAGGCGTTGGACTGACACGAAATGTAACAAATTTGTTGTCAAATTTCACTAATTTGAAGTCAATCCTGTTTCGCTAAAAGTATGCATAGAGTTCGCAGTTAATGAAATCCAATGTCGAGAGATTGGGAATATACGACAAAGTCTCAAATTCGTCATTGGTTTTATTTTGCTGTAAAAAGCATATTTTTATGTCTTTGAAACCGTGATTTTTTAACTGCCAAAGGGAAAATATTATTATATTTAGAAGCATATCTTATAGGAGATGATTATCTGTCACGTCCTGTTAAAAGCCGAAGTAACTCGGCCGCAGTACCGGGTTACTCTAAAGCAGGCATGTCAAACCGCGCCCGACAGGTTCAAACATTTCTAAATTCAATACTTATGTTTTTAATCCAAATATTGTATGTATTTTTCTGAAGAACCCTTCCTGAGTATCCTTAGTTGTTAGTTTCCAATATTATTGTCTTCACACATTGTACATGTATGATGAAATGTAGTTAAAAAATGTTTGTATATACTATGTAACATAAAATCCCTTGAAAGACATAATAATTGTCGAACAAGGATAATAAAAACTATTAAGAAAGAAAGAAAAACCGCGCCCGCACGAGCTCGTACGAGCAGGAGCAACTTCTGAATCAGCTCTCGTTTCCCCTCCAAATTCAGGAAGGGCGCGCAAAGTGAAGCGGTGCGAAAGGAGGAATAGTGGCTTCATACGAAAATATATTCGCCAGATTTGTTATATCAAACAACCAAGATATGAATTATGCATATATTCTTCACTATTTATTGCTATTTCATATTTATTTTCTTTTTAAATTCTGCCTTGTTTTTATATTTTGCCAAGGGACAGGAATATATTTGAAAGGTTAATTTTTTTCTTATTTCCGTTTTGTGTCATTGAATCATTCAGTAATGTATTAAATTTATTAATATGAAATAAATTAACGAGTCTCTATAAGTTAACAATTCTCGCTCACGGATGAACAGCGCTTTTAACGGACAAAAATCTTTGTCTGTTAAGTCCTAACCTGCATTTAGAAAGTTTATACTACTATATCACTCCTAAGTAAACACGATTACAAAATCAAGATACTTTCGATTCAAAATATTTAATTTTCTCTCAATTAAGAATTTGAAATCTGACTGATGTATTATTTGATTTTAATGGATCATTACTTTGCTTTGAACAGAAAATGAGAATTAATATAGCTAAACTTGTGACAATAATTGTCAATTAACTTCTCATAAAAATTGTCATGGGACAGGTATCCAGTGACGTACGCAATTAACGAGCCATTCTACAACCCTTGTCTTTAAATCTCGCGCTTATTTCTCTGGACGCAGTACCCGCGAGCACTAGTTTGCTTGTTACCTTCACATGCCTACTCTAAAGAGCCTGCAAAAATTGCGCGAAACCACTGATATTTTAAAAAAAATTTACATGACCTTATTTAAAGATCTAAATTTGAAGAACAGATTTCATTAAGTAAACAAATCTGTGATTAATTTTCTTGTTTTGCAGTGTTATTATTATATTTTTTTTTGCTTTTTTTCGAAAATACGGAGGGTTCACTGAAAATGGGACCTGCGTCGTTTTTAATATCTATTTTTTAGCATAAGTTAAAAAAGAATTTGAGCCGTTTTGAGAAAATTATGTTTGAAAAATTACCTATATTTCACGTAAAATTAGATGAAATTTGTTCAGATTTTTGGAAAATTGTGGACGATTTAAATATTAAATTAAATGTACATTTTGTATCTCTGCGCGTCTTATTTTTAATGTTAACACAAGCAATTATAACTTCTGCACATGAATGGAAATTCGCGACCTAGAAAACTTCCACTAATCTCTGCCGACACACGTAAGAGTCGTATATTTTTCGTACAGTAAATTTGAAATGTTAGGCCATGGACTTTATTTCCTCCTCGAAGGATCCCGGATGAGAAATAATTGCCTGAGAGTTCATCGCCTCCGACTGAAACAGATTGAGCGTCCTTGGTTCAACAAATATAGAACAGAAGCCATGAATAGCTGGGAATAATCAAATACAGAATATTCAACGATACTATTTTCGGCCAACGAAAAGCAAATATCGTAGTACCGGTTAGGAAAGACATCATTAGTTGTCCAACACGTTCGTAAAAAGAAACGCGCTACACAGGTCGGAAGCCGAGAAGGGGACTGAGCCTTCGACCGCACACGACGCGCTAAAACTGTTCCCCTGCCCCTGGTCCCGTCTGCGCGCAGGCGGGGCGGGGGCGGGGGCGGGGATAGAGGCGTGGGCGAGGGCGCGCACGGGGGCTGGACGGAGGCCGAGAAGGGGGGAAGGGGTGGGGCGAGCGTCTCCTCAACTGGGATGCGAGAGTTCCGGGAGCACGGTGCGACTCACAGTGGGTCGAATTCACACCATATCACGTGGGGTTTCTTATCTGAAGTTTCTAGGCAAGGTCTCGACTGACAAATAAAAAATATAAGAGCTAAATAAAAATAAAGTATAATAGCATATGTTCTGTTATTTATAAAGGTTTTCAAGATTTCTGTTCTCTTCCAACGTTATCTATGGTGAGAAATGTTGAAATGTTCATTTTATCTTTTTCTAATTACACATGTAATGACGTTTTTTTACGCACTTTAGTTTCATTTTTACTCAATGATAAGATTTCATGTCATATTTCCTTACATAATATGCCCTGATCACTTGCAGTTAAGCCTTTAAAATAATTTTTAAAGTTAAAAAAATTAATAAAAAGCATTAAAATGTGAGAAAAATCGCTCGTAAACTTAGTCTTTCGATTCGGATGTCTCAGCGTAAAAAGTTATATGTTAAATAAAATCAAAGTATACGACATCATTGAGAGATCTAATAATCGGAGATAAAATGCATCGAGAAAGAAATATTTGGTTTTTAATATTGGAGGTGCAGCCCTGATTAAGAAAATAAATAAAAAAATTAGCAATTTTCAAAATTTAAATTTTAAAAAAATTGGAACTATTCATGCGCTTTCTTCTATTCGAGCAACAAATTTAAAGAAATAAATTACAGCTATTTTCCTGAAAATGTTGAAAATAATCAGAAGCTTTAGGTAAAATTCCCCCCCAAAATTAAAATAGCTACCTTAATGATCTCCGGAACGGCATAACTAGATCATACATCTGACGTATTTACCAAGATATAGCTCAAAAACGTCCAAACATACGCAGTTATGCATGACACGTCCACCTATACAGACATTTCGATTTTGGGGTACAAAATTGCATGTATCTCCTCGCCACCTACATCAAACTTAACCATCTTTGGAACACCAATAATAGATCTTCTGTTTGTGTGAAGTTGCAGTTCAAAAAACTTTAAACACGAATTTCACGACAAAAAATACGAGATCGTATTGTCGAGATGATCCCAATACTTCTTCGCGAGTTACTACATTATAGATGGAAAAGTAAAAAGTACACTCAAAAATATGTATAAATATGTCCTTTCGAAGTCGTCAAAAACTGTTAATAGATTGGAACGCGTTCCCAAGTTTATTTATAAAAGCTTGTTTCAATACAAATAATGGCAGTCGTACCCTGTCTATTACATCGCAAGAATGGTCTGCATGCGGATCAAGGAGGCGTTATACCCTATCACTTTCTCTTATGACATACCTTATGACTTTCCTTTTTCTGGCAAATGATCACAATGGTCTTTTACCGATGTCTTCCACAGGATGAATGATTATGAAGAGTGAACTATTATGAAAGATGAATGATTATGAATGAGATGATGCTTAAAAAGAGTTGTGTGTATGTAGTGGTTTAATGTAGTGTAGTGTAGTAGTTGTGTGTATATAATGGTTTAAAAAGCCAACCACACCACAAACATAAAACGAAAATACCCAGCACGTTCGCAGGACTCAAACCAGCAGCTTTCTCAGTGAACTCGGAAAACTCAGTGAACTTGGAAAAGGCCCTACGTCGCAGAGTAATAAAAATAACGTAACTAAAACAGTTGGTGGAAATATGTTAATTTAATGTAATTCAGTACAATTATCTTATTTTTAATAACCATCCTTTAAATATTAACTTCTTAAAATTTTGGAATATTAATTTATTTTATTTTATATCAAGCTGCACTAAATTTATTTTTTATTTATTTTGCTTTTAAGCCGGGCGTGCTTTCGGCCTGTTTTTGGACCACTGTGCCCAGCGTGGGGCCGACTTGCGCAGGCCGCGTCGTAGCGCGCGATGACGCATGAGGCGGCCATGGGGAGGCAGCGTCAGTGCCGGGGGGAGGGGGCAGAGGGGAGGAGCGACCCTGGCCCGCCGTGAAGAAGAAACAGACCCAGATTTGCAGGAAAAAATGAGCGCCGGGAAAGGAAGGATCTAAGGATCCGGGGGCAGGGGCTGGCGGCGGCGACATAGGCGGTTGCGGAGATGTTGGCGGGGGCGGCGACTTCGGTGGGGGGGGGGGGGGGACGGGGCGGAAGGCGGTGTCGGAGGCGGCGATGTCAGTGGGGGCGGGGGGCAGTAAGGGTGGAAACGGAGGTGGTGGCGGAGCGACGGGACCGTGGCGATGTCGATCTTCTGGAATGTGAATTGAATTGGTAGCCATTTTAAGTTGCGAGTTTCAAAAACAAGTTGTTGTACCAACTGCCGCTCTGAAGTTCTTTTACTTCCCATAGATATACGGCAAGGGATCGCGAGTGTTAATTCTTTTCTTAGAGTCCGTGTATGAATTTTCCTTCGGAATCCTTCACCTCGGTCAATGTCGATTCTGCATCTACATGTAGACAAATAAAAATATCAGTATTTCACCATCTATGACAGCAGGATAGTGTCCTAGAAAATTGAAAAGATTTTGAGACCCCACTCCCACTGTAATATTTATATTACTTGTGATACACAGTACATCCTTTTTTGAGTTATTTGAAATGCTTATGGAATAATATAACGTACCCACTTGTTTCCTACAAATACATTAATCATCCCTTAAAACCTCTCTTTACCTAACGAAGCGGGTATATTAAAAAAATACACATCTTTAATATTTGAACACTCAAAATATTTAAATAAAATAGGACTACTACTCTAACGTGTGCTTCGTGCTCTATACTTACAAAATTTAAAAACATTAGAGATTTAAAAAACATTTTAGAAAAACTTATTTAAATATGTTTGGAAATTTATCACTAGTAGATTCAAAATTACACGACAACTATCAATATTTTGAAGCAACAGACCCTGAAATAATTTTAAGAGCTTATATAGAGGAACGCGTTAAGAAATAAATCTAACGTAAAAATTAAGGTAAAAGACCGGTTTGAAAAAAGTAAAATTGTGCAATATTCCACATTTCAGAGGTATGTAATGAACATCGAACTTATATAGACTTAATAAGCAGACGTTGCTTATAAGGAAAACTGAGAAAACTTTTGGAGCCTTTCTCAGAAGTAGTTTTTGTATTTTTGGAGAAATACTTCAATTTGACTAAAATTACGCCAAAACTAATATTTCGAAAAACCTATGTGTGAATTTATTTAAAGATATGTATCCGGCTCAGGAAAAAATTCCGAAAGTTTTTGCCCTCGGCAGTTTTGTGCATGTTTTTGGGCGTGCTGAATTCGAATTTGAAGTTCTCAAGAAATGTCGGTTTCCCAATGAAAATAGCAAAAAACCGTAAAAAGTTGGCACGTTGGGATTTTCGCTTGTATCTCAACAATTTTGCGCTATATTCTAAGTTAAAGTAGACAACTTTTTCTGAAAACGCAAATTATATAAATATTTATAATTATATATTATATTATATTATATTATATAATAATTATATAATATATATTATATTATATTATATTATAATTATATAAAAATTATATATATATGTATATAATGTATATAACTTTAATGTTTCGAGAATTCGTTCAGGAGCTACAGCGCGCTGAAAAACGGCGAATTTTTGTCCCTCTGGCTAAAACACCCTCGCCTATCCTATTGCATATCTCGCGGCGATGCTCTAGTTTCATTACATCGTGCTTGAAAACGAAAACGAAAATGAGTTTATTTATTTATTTATTTATTTTACGTAAAACAAACAGTTAAAACTGCGTATGACGTGCTATGGGAAAAAGTGAATTCTGTGGACATTTTCAGAATTCTGTGATCCCTACACTAAGTCATATACTACATGAATTTTGAATTTAAAAAAAAGCTCTCATTATTTGCTTTGTTAAATGATTAAAACTCCGTTACTCGCGATAACTATTTGAATGCATTTATTCGTCTAGGGTATTTGTATACCTCAGCGTTATATAACTAAAAATACCAACGAAATGACATAAAAGAGACAATACCTTCTGTTCAATGTAGTACCATAAGCGCAAGTTTTCTTGATATTCCACAGCAGGAGGTGCGGGGAGAGTAGGGCTTTGCCAACGTCACAACACAAAAGAACGTACCAACAATTGATATGAACTTATCACACCAAAGCGTAGCACGAGGAATACGAATATTTTTGAAGGTACTTGGTGGATGTTGGCAGGATTGTCAACTGGTACGTGACGTTCCGAGTCGAACCTAAGTGTCCCAACGGGCCGTGTTATTCAGTGATGGCCAAGTACTACGAAGCTCGTGAATCAAAAAAACTTGCGCGAGCAGTAGTGTTCTTATAGTATTTTTACCAATATGTTATCTCATGTACCAAATTATGATTTAAAAGAATCAATGAGATTAAAAATAGAACATTTTAGGTTAAAGAAAACAAAAATTCAGGATTAGATAAGTTCATCAATTTTTTGTAAAGTAAGTTTGAGGATAAAATGATAATTGAGCACCACTACAGAATTACACGATGGTAAGGATTCGTCGGATATTGCCAACTATAACCATCTGGATTTTCAAAGAATATGATTTGCCATTGTTTTCTCCATGATCAATGATTATTCAAACGCTGACGTGAACAAGATATATCTACTATAAAACCAGAGCAGAATGTGTGTAGACGTGAGCTACGTTGTGAGATACGTACGGTCTCTACTCTACCTGAATATGAACCTCTGCAATATAGAAACGCTTTCTCTAATCAGAATGATAACGATTTTTACTGAGAGGCGTAACCCGGTCTCTACACAAAACAGCTGCTTTGTCACAATTATGAAGTTAGTGTTGGTTACCTCTACATATTACAGTCAACTTCGGCTGCTTCTGTGAAAGCCTCGACGGTGATGAAATTCTTAAAAAATTGTGCACCACCACTGTGTTTCCTTGAGAAAGTCAAATCAGTGAGTAGCGAGAGTGCAGAGTTACTGATCTTCCGCCCATAACAAGTAAGTTGTACTCGTACAGGGTTATATAGATTGCGCGAGGAATGCAGAGCCATCAAGCTAATTTTGGAAAACTATAACTTCCGTAGTATTACACTACGCAAGTGAAATGAAAATAAAATATGTTTCTTATACCTTCATTCAAAAATTCATAAACCAGTTTGATTGGACTCTTCCGAGAAGTAGCAACACACACAAAAAAAAAAACATAAACCTCGGGGCATTCAAATACTCCGAGCGAGTTCTGGGGTTTCAACTTATTCTTCAACAACTTATTTTCTTACTCAGAAATTACCTCGGACTTCATTGTAGGGGAGTAGTGGCGAAGGAAAATAAGTTCGGTATAAAATTTTATTTATAAGTGAGGTTATATAATTATAACAATAAATAGTGGCGCAATGTTTCAATGCCCTCAATAGGGGTATTGCTTCTTTACTGACCCCCTAACTCCCAGAATGCGGATTCGACCCCCGCTGAAGTGTGTGGGTTTCCGAAGGACGGAAAATCCTCAGCGGCCATGTTGAACTCTGGCTAAATGTCCGGGAAAATGATATTCTCCAGCATTCCCAACTTATTCAGACCCCAAATTCACTTAGCAGGAAAGGTCTTAAGTAATGGATAAATATTGATAGTGGCGTGTTTGTGGCGTTCCCTGGTGGTTAATATGGGAGTCAAAATTTACCGGCAACGCAGGAAGTGCCTTTCCGCCAAATTATTTTGTAGTAATGGTCTATTTCTTTTTATCCTAAAACTTATTTACAAACTATTTAAGAATTTACCCGACCCTATATTTTTCTTTCAGCATAGCCGCAGTATCTGCATTTGTTTGAGCCAGTATTGCCGCAGTTTCTGTAGTGATTTTGACCGGGACGCCCTAGTGTTCGAGTCCCGACTGTGGGGGATTTTCGACACTAGTTACATAGATCGAATTCAGCCACTGTCTAGAGAAGAATTCTAGCTTCCTGTTGCTCTGTTCGATAGTTTTCCGTGGTTTCTCCGATCAATATTATATATTTTTCACATATTTTTCGCTGGTTCGCCCTCTGATGGAATACGGAGTGGCATGTTGGGATCCATACAAAAAGGCGCACTGGAAAAATCTAGATAGAATACAGAGGAAAGCGAATAAGTTTACCTATAGAACTAACGCAATAAAAAAGCCATGGGAGCCTCTAGAAACGAGAAGAACAAGGGCGAGGCTTTGCGCTTTTTATAAATAGTACGTAGGTCAACCAGCTTGGAAGGAAATTCAGGTTAGACTAGAAAAACCAAATTATTTCGGCCCAAGCGATCACACTCACATAAATTCGAACAAGGAAACAAAATTCAGATCTTGGGAAATTTTCCTTTTGTAACAGAACAACTAAAGATTGGAACAGTTTACCCGCAGCAATTTTCAAAGCTTTTCCTCTAAGTGTCCGAAGCTTTAGAAATAAGTTAGAACAATATGAGTGTAATAGACATTAAGTGTTGTGAAGTGCGGTGAAGTGCGGCGAAGTGCTGTGAAGTGCGGTGAAGTGTTGTGAACTGCTGGTCAGTGTAATTCAAAGCAAAAACAATGTAGTGTAGTGTAGTGTAGTGCAGTGCAGTGCAGTGCAGTGCAGTGCAGTGCAGTGCAGTTAAGTGTAGTGAACGCCATCAATGAATTATAAAAAAAAAACTTTTGCATCACCGACAAATAATTATTGGATATCATGATAGAGCTGAAATATTTGTTATAATACTTAATATTAGTGATAGTATGATTATGGAATTTTCTATTTCCTCAGTCGAATAATATTTATGCTCTCTAAACGAAATGGACGTGAAATAAAGGAACCATACTGAAACAAATACTATCGTTTATCTTCTTGGAGAAACAAAGAAACAAGATATAGAGTCTACGTACTAATACTTTTAAAACTTATTCCAATACTTTGCTTCACATTACATGTGTAATTTTAACACACGTGAAATCCTTTATGCTATTACTACCGATGATAATGTATAATCCAAATTTGTAGAAAATATAAATGGCTCAAAATAATGTACAATTACTTCAAAATAGTTATACACGGGGAAAAATTGTGAATGGCATTACGATAAACAATCTAGGAAATGATTAAAATGACAAAATACAATTGACGAAAGAAAAATATATTTCTATAATCCCGTTTCATTATCAGCATTGTGAAAGCGTCGGGCTGGCACATCAACTAAATAATGGAACGCTAGGAAAATTCAAGTCCTGATTATGACCAACATCATTTCCTTTCAAATCAATAGTATTCATAATTCAAAGTTTACTTTGCAAGGGTACACGTAATTAACGCCCAAAGAAATCTCTAAAAATTATAGCAAATTTTCATTCCTTTAGAATGTATTCCTGAAAATAATATTAATGTGATTTTTATTAAAGTTAACACTTTTATACGTAAAGTATATATTTTTCACGTTTCTATCGTTTACAATCAGGAAATTCATACGTGGAATACGATGGAATTAAATTAAAATATATTATTGAATTCTAATAGAATTCATACATTCTACAAATAATAAAGGTATTCCACGTCATTTCAGATTTTAAACTTGAAGAAAACTACTAGAAATATAACATGTTTGTCGAAAAAGTAATATAAAGTGTCTTATTTTCGCCAAAGCCCGGGCGGGGCCTTGATGACTATGAGCAATCGCCCGCCCGCCCGTTGCCAGTCTTCCCTCTCCTCGTCCCTCGTCCTGCCCGCCTCTCTCACTCGCATGCTGTCCCGCCGCGCCCCGCGTGCTCTCCCAGGCCGCGCCGCGCCGCGCCGCTCCGCTGCCCGCCTGCGCTAGTTCCGGGTGGGCGGTGGGAGCACAGCAGCTGCAGCTGTTGCGGCTGCCAACGACGAAGGGGGCCTGCGACCCTCCCGCCCCGCCGGCTCCCCTCCACACCACCCCGCAGCGCGCCGCGCCGCGCCGCCGACGCCCCCTTCGCGCCAGCCAGCGGCGCTCACGCACGGCGTGCTTGCGTGGGCTGCTGCCGCCCCCTCCGCCGCCGCCGCTGCGCCGCAGGTGTCGCGGCCGGGGCGGGAAGAAGCAGAGCGCCGAGCGCCCACGCGCGGCTGCTCCCCACAGACGCGACGGAAGTACAGTTCCACTCGCACTCCATGCACTATCGGCTGGGTTTTACTTTACATCCAAAAACGTTGTTACTGCAGAGCCTCTGACCGGGAGGTCCTAGGTTCGAGTCCTGACGGCGGCAGGATTTTCGACACTAGCTTTTCAGCTAGGTCGAATTCAGTCGCTGTCTGGAGGAGAATTCTAGCGGTCGGCTGCTCTGATCGGTAGTTTTCCGTGGTTTCTTCGATCAACACCAGGCGAATGCCGGAGCAGTACCCTACCAAACGGGCCATGGACCGCGCGCGATCTGTCCTCTCTCTTCCTTGTCCTATCCTCTCCCCTTACACACACACGTACACTAACATGCACTACACTACCACATATTTTGGGAGGCCGGTCGGGAGCTGTGAGTTTGTCCCGGCTGGGGCGGTGCCCCGCTGGTGGGAGAGTCCTGTTTAGGGCGAACCCCACTAGCCGACGGTAGATCGGCGCCGGATCTCGCCATCCAACGGGGGAAGATCACCGCCATCTTCCGAGAAAAAACATGCCCTACACTAACGGGACTAATGACCGAAGCAGTTGACGCGCCCGGAAAAACGAAAAACTCAATCAATCGAAAAACGTGAACAATTTGTGAAAGTGGTACGTAACCTCTTCAAGACAAATAAGTTTGCCTTTTCACAGGTGTAGTTCAGAGTAAATTATGTAATCATGCAGAAAGTCGATCTGAAGATTTTAACGGAAATACGCCTGTTTTAGGACCTCGGGGTGGAAAAAAATTATGTCGTCAGTTGGCTGGGCTGTCTGATGCTTAGACGGTCTGTTTGTCCGTCTGTCTACCTGTCCGTCTACCTGTCCGTCTGCCTGTCTCACTGCCTGACCCCACGCCTATACATAGATTGTCTTCTGCCTGTCCAGCTGCCTGGCCGGCTATTAACTGATCCAAGAAAGTCCAAGAACGTTAAAAAAACGCAGACATTTACAATACATGATCCTAGGAGTACCATTATTTTAAGCTCAACTAAGCAATTTATATTAAAATATACTTAACCGAATACAAATGGTAAGGGGTATATATAATAATGGTAATGGTAAGGGGTATATATAATCTGATATTTTCATAAATCCCTAAAAATGTATCAAATGAAATTTACTATTATCAACGCGTTTGGGAAGCAAACTGATCTTCTTGGAAACAAGAACAAATTATAAATTAAAGAAGGTGTAAAATATCTCACTTTAGTTGAAGACATGCAAATTAAGCAAATTCATACTATAACTTAACTTTGATCTTATCTCTACTTTATCATCACAAATTTTGTTTTGATATGAAACTTTGTTTTGACATAAATATCAGTGGAATACATTGTTCAGAGAAAACAATATTCCCGTGAAATTCTATAGTATTTTTAAGAATAATCGTCGATTCCAATCAAAAGACTACATTTTTTCATTCGCGATCATTTTATCATAGTTCACAGCTTTCGAAGAACAAGTAAATAAATTATTTAATTTAACCTGTATAAAAAAGCCTATAATTCATTGTTGCTTGCGAATTCAATAACTGGTCAAAGTATTGATTCGGTGTAAATGTGAACAGATGATACACATGACCAAATCCGTGAGAAAACGATTGCATGGCATCACTCTAGTTTATAATACACTATAACTCACAAGATTTGAAAACCAGATTCAGTGCAAGTTTTGAATAACTGAATTGAAAATATCTCAAGAAAGTATATTAAATCAAATAAATATCTTCTAAAATTTGTTCCGATGTCCGTGAAAAAATATAAATTTATGAGCAAAATAATGTTACAAAGAGGAAATTATTGTATTTATTGAAGTAAGGAAAAAATATTAACTTTAATTAAATGTTCATTACAAATAATCAAATTAAAAGTTACTAGTGTAAGTTAATTTATGGCACCCTACACACATTCCTATGAATCATGAACAATCATATGCGATTCAATATTTTTCAACAAATTCTGCTTGACAAAGGTCATGTAAGAGTGACCCCAGAGACAACTTGACTTAACGAATGCTGTTGGAAGAACATCTCGAAAGGAAATTTCGAAATTAACCGTACAGCGACGATTACCAACATGATCTCATGAAGAGTTAGATCATAGCGGAAGTTGTTTTTAAATGGAGCATCCTTGCAGCAAATTATAATTCTACTCACAAATTGTCTTCACACGCGCAGCAAGTCATGCTCGTTTTCACTTTGTGTTGATGACCAAAACACTTCCACATTTTTACATAACACATCGTGGACTAGGTTTGACAAAGTTCTAACTGCCTTTACCATGATTCAAGAAACAAAGCTTCAAAATTACAATTTAATGCAATATGAAGATTTCGTTACTTAGACTTACAATTTTTTTTGTACAATATCTTGAAGGAGTGAACTTATATTTGCATAAATTCATCGGTTATATGCACCTATTATTAATGTAATTTTGAATATTTAATTTTGCAGTTAGAATTTTGTCATTCCATAATGGATTTTCAGCGTGAGACAAAGTTGTAAGTGCTGATAGAACTATGTCATATATTTTTGAAATTTTATTTTGATATTTTGAGGGAGATAAGGTTGTATGCAGATAGATGTTTCTCGTTAGTTTACACTGTTATTAATTACAAAAACATTTCTATAACTTTGAGGACAATAATGAACATTCAAAACATTTATTAAATAGATTAGAGTGTGGCGTTATACAGTCGCCATATACAGTAAATAGGGAGCAATCCTTCATTTACATATATCCTGAGATAATTGTAAATTTATTAGAAATAATATATCCTTGCAGAATAACAATCATATTATTAATAACTTTCTATTAAAAACAGACATAATATTTTTCACACATCATTAATAGATTTCAGAAATAGAAGACTCTTCTGCCTTCCACAATACGCTATGAACTCACTTTTTGAACGAAAGAAAGTTCCCTCTTTCCACTGATCCTTACAATTACAGAAATAAAATTATATTCCGTTTACATTAATATTACATTAACACCATGTTCTCAACTCTTATCCTACATCAAAGTTTCTCCTACAAAGATGTTATATCTGGAAGATTGCATTATAATACTGTCTATCCTCAAGAGGCATTTAAGGGAACATAGATCTTATATCCTTTTTCTTGAGATCAGATATTTCTGATGTCATCTTGTGTGTCTTTGATTTTACTTCAAACACACTCAGATGACCAGATGGTTTCATGAAAGAAGGCCTTCGTTTTTTCTCGCTGTATTTAATGCATGCAATATGCTCTGGATCTTGTGAGTGATATAACTCACTTCACGCAGGATATAACCAAATTCAAGGCATGTTACCTGAATGGTCTTGGATTTTAGCAATTTTAATGTTACCACAATATCTTTGAAATCCTTCTCTTGCATTACTCTAGAATTCCCTCGATTTATTTGCTTCAGCAATCGTCCTAGTCCAAGAGATGAATAAAAATCTGTCTTAACCACAGGTTGAAATGATTGAAGACGTTGTCATTGTCAACAATAGTATTTATTTCAAAAATAGCAGCTTTCGATGGCTTAGCCATCATCATCAGTTTGCAGGCAGCAGAAAACTGATGATGATGGCTAAGCCATCGAAAGCTGCTATTTTTGAAATAAATACTATTGTTGACAATGACAACGCCTTCAATCATTTCAATTATGTAAATGTCAACTACAACTCACCACTGAATCAATTAACCACAGGTTTCTCTATTACGCTACTATCTAGTTTCTGGACTCATGAATGTCCTGGCATAGAATATTTCATTGTCATTGATGTGACATTAGGTTTCTCTCTTAAAAATTCAACATAGCATACGACATTATTGAATTTCAGTTCTGATGCATGAACCTGACCAAGTTACTAATTCACTCAAATAATTTTCTGCGAGTACATCTGGTATTCTTCCCTCACTACATCACTTCTTACATGCCCTGCCATCACCTCGGACCAAATAGCACTATACACTTTCTCAGTAACAGTGTAATACAAAGTTCGACTGTATACGTTTAATTTTCTTGAGAGAAAAATTACCGTTAGGGCATAGAATTACATTTTCAAGATCAAAGAGTGATGACTACATGATAAATATCTTATTCAAATAAAACAACATTATCAATAATATAAAAGATATCATTTCATGCTTACTGCACACTAAAATAACTTGAAATCTTGTAGCAGTTCGCAGTTAAAACTTTGTCAAAATAATTTCTTTCAAATGTCGCCAGATAGAACTATGTCACAGTGCTAGTTCCTCCATTTTTCAACATATGGCACTGAAATTTATTTTCAAGCTAGACTGCTTTGTTGAAAAAGATTTCTGAGGGAAAAGACAATTTTGCCGATTTTGTACACCTCTCATATAGCCGCCGTAGGCTGTATGGTTTTCCTTCAATTTCTGCACGCACAGGAAATTAGTCATTCAGAATTTTTATTTTTTCCCTGACTTTCTGGGCATGTAATAAAATCAAAGATACCTCTCAAAAGGCTGGAGGACGAGTAGATTTCTCTCAATGTCTGTGTGAATTGTAAATGAGTAATATTTTTAATTTGTTTCTGAGTTCCTGGGTATTTAAAAAAGCATAGTAATCTTTAAAAAGGCCACATACTTCATAGTAATCTTTAAATTTTTGCGCGCTTTTGAAATTCTTAATATACTAATGCCTTCTAGCAGCAGATGGTCTCCAGCAACAAAACCACACAAAATGGATTTCCAAAAAAAAACTTTTCGCTAAAAAACAACAAATAATACCCTATAATGCAATAAATTAAATATTTTAACAAAACAGTGTTCTCTAGTACTGACATATCAGAGTATATTACAGAATATACACAGTACAACAATTCTTTAAAAACCAAGAAAATTTTTTAAAATGTTCCATAACGCAACGTCTTTAAAGCCCGCCATTAAATATTTGCTATTCATATGTTGCGCAAGGCTGGTTCACTAAAATCGAAAGTTTTTGAACACGAGTTAACAATATCCAGAGTCGACTATACATTCTAATATTTCGACTAATGTTCGACTCTAACTCCAGAATTAGCTAATTAATGTTCACATTATCCAACATGGAGAGATAAAATCCGAAATAGAATATCTTCGAAGCATTCCTTGCGGGATGAAGTGGGATGAAGTGCGGGATGAAGCGGGATGAAGTGCGTGTGTACAAACACGAGATGGCTAGGATATGGTGAAGTATGGTACTGTGAGGACGAATAGTAAGGTAATATATGATACAGAACGATTTTTGAGGAAATGTTAATGGAACTTCATGTAAAATTACCCCAAAAGTTAAAGGTTCATTTCAAATTAGGAGGGCCAGAATATTATCCACGTCGATGAAGGACCAATTTCAGTGTAAGTTCTTGAGCGCTAGTGTTGTTCACTGACAGGCGGATAGACAGATTTTTGCGAAAAAAAACAACATTTTTTCGATATTAAAAATTCACAAAACGTATATTTTTTAAAAATCAATACATAAGAAAGTAATGTAACTTCGTAGAGGACCAAAAAAACCTTTTCATTTTCAGGGTCAATTCAAAATTTAAAAAATAGTCACTTTTTCCTGCAACATTACCTAATTTTCTCTGAAGTAGAAGCGAGAAAGTAAATATCTCCGCCTTCAAAAATGCAAATGTAGGGGTCGATTCAAACTTTGGAGCTAATGAAGCTGCTTTTGAGTAAATCATGAAAATGTTCTAGCTGCTTCAATGAAAGCCCTCCAAAAATTAAAAGAAATATTTAATATTCGAGAGGCCGCAGCATCGGAGAATATCAGTTTCGGTGGAAATCCTGTGCACCGTTGAGGTGCCAAAGTTGTCCACAGACAGACTGACAGACTTTGCCGAAAACCAATTTTTCGGCATTTAGGTCCCACAAAACGCAAATTCTGACAGAAACCAATTTTTTTTGAGGAACTCATAAAAGAAGGTTTTCTGACGAATAATTGTCACTTTTTCTGCAGCATTGTAATACTTGCTCTATATATTACGTAGTAGGTTATGAGAAAATGAAATAAAAGAGTATTATATGTTAAGGGAAATGTCATTGGGTAAGCGTCCAACTGGTCAGCATCTGTGCGTATTCGAAAATATCTCTCAACAGCCGCCACTGCTGCTTACTTATTCATAAACCAGGTTGTGTGAAAGGAGGGTCTAACCAACTGTAGGCACTCTCGAGTTTTAATCATGATTCACAACACAAGGCACAGATGAGCATGAAATCTCTCTGTAGCACAGCAGATAATATTCGAGTGACAGGATATTACTCATTTGCAATGAATTTATCTACTCCAAAGAGATATTAAATTTAATTTTTAACCGGATGAACTGAATAATCAGAAATGCCAATGACGTTCTATACAAGTTTGTAAATACAGTTAACACGTACCTTTTAATTGATAAAAATAATGAATTTCCACATTTCTAATGCGAAAATCATACGAAAGTAGTCATTTTCACGTTTATTGGTTACTATTATAGATACATTTTTGTATAAATCTTGGGGAAAATAAATGCATTTCGCATTCGTATTACACTACAATGTATAATTTTATACTGAGCTGGGAGAGAAACGAACTCATAATTAAATCATTAGTAAGTTATTTCAAATTTATGAATTTTTGGTTGCAATTGGGTGAATTGACATCACTTTCTTTACAATTAAGCTTTCACATGTTTATTAAATCAATGGTTTTAAAGCTTATGGTCGATGGAATTTTCACCACATTGTGATCGATATGAATAGTTTGTTGTTGTTTTTTTATTTGCAATAAAGCCATCATATGGAATCAACATTCTCTTGAAATTGCAATACAGTTTTGTGTAACAAAGAAATTAGTTAGTATAGCAATAATAGCATTTTATTAGCATTAGTAAACTAAAACAGATTCCCCTTGTCTGTTTCTTGTTCAGATCATTTCGGTAATCGCTCTTTCGTTCCATCTACTTATATTTCTCCAATTACTTTGCATTTTAATATGTAGATAATTTAAAATTGGTCATTGCTCTCCGTACTGCCGGTGTCTTTCACGATTTTAGGGGATGAGTATTATGGATGCATGGAAGCATTTGAAGCAGGTGCTCGCGCTGCTGAACAGATCGCGATGTTACGGTTCGCCAGGGTGGGTAAAGCAGCTTGAAACGCGAGCCCGTGGCGAGTCTCTGCTAGTCACCCGCACATAAGGATCTACGGGCACTTGAACAGACAATTTGCGAGTGGGTTCCGATGTGGTTAAAGTTGATATTGTAATTCTACCTACGCCGACGACGGTGCCCGCTTTTGAATATCCTATTTGGACATTGGTGACTTCGGCGAAGAACTGATAGTACTCCCGGTGACAACGACAGTATTTTGATTATTGTGATATCATCGGGTTATTTTGGTTGAAACGTTGTTGTCGGTTCGAGTTTGGAACTCTGGTATTGTACTAAGAGCACAATAAACATTCGTTAACTGTTTATGCCGTATGTATTTTTTGAACATAACATTGAGACAAACGAATACGCTTATCGATCCTAGGAATGGGAGACAGTTTAGGGCAGGTAATGAAATGCGCGGTTCCTGGCCAGTTGTTTTAACGATCTGCTCTGGTAACCTCGCATTGATCGAAGGAACCCACAGATCACAGAAGACGGCCACAAGAACACTCATCGGAACAGTGGAATCATTGACCTACCTTCTTAGGTGGTGACGAAAATCAGCCAGTCGGGTCTCGTACCCAGGGCCTCCTAATCAAACTCACAAAAAGAGATGATGCATACAGTGTTATGAATATATCGAGCTGAGGTTCTCATTGAAAGCCCAAGGCTCCGCAATGCTGTTTATTGCCGCCAAAATCCGTCGTGTCGGGCAGGGGCCTCCGCGGAGAGCGGCGAAGGTGAGGGGCCAGGCTCTCCAAGCGCCGTCTAATTACCGTGGGGGGGGGGGCGGGGGGGGGGGCGAGCGGCCCGCGGGAGAGAGGGCCCCCGCGCTCCCCGCTCAGCCCCGCGCCCCCTAACGAGCGCGAAGACGCACGCGGACCTCGTTAACGTGTGCCGACGCCCCCGCTGCGGCCGGGGGCGAAGGGCCGACCCCGCCGCCGTCGAGTGCGGGGCTGGAGTGGCGGTGAGCCCGCGAGCGGGGCGGGGCGGGGGGAGGGGCAGATAGGAGCACAAGGGTCGACGAGCGGGCGGAGGAGGCGGGCATGAAGGCGGTACCGGGAAAGGTGGCTCAGGGCATTAACTGATGTCACTGCAATGCCTCTGACCAGGACGTTCTAGGTTCGAGTCCCGACAGCGGCAGGATTTTCAACATTTGAGAGAATTTAGTTACTAGGGAGAATTCAGTCGCTGTACGTTGTGCGGATGAACGAAGATTGTCGCAAGGTCATCACCCGACACCAGGCAAAATCTGGACTTTTCCTTGAACACCACCCGACGTCTTTCCTCAAGAGTTCATGCCTCGTGTTCAGATCAGATGCAGCAGCGAGCCTCTCTCTGTTCATGAGTGGTCGGGAGCAACGAAAAGCTCGGCGAAAACGAATTCTGTTCTGCACGTCCCCGTTATATTGAACTAGCAAACACTGGGGTCGAAGGTAAGTTGCTGGGGATTGCCTTGATCCATAAATGCTTTACTCACGATCAGAGGCACTGGATCTTCCTGAAGCTCGTACGTTTCATTACGACACCATTAGATTCGATTTGATGCCATCTCTATAGAGTGATTTTGAGTGAACTTGATGCCAACTCTCTATAGTGGATTGGATTCGATCACATCTATGTAAATTGATTTGGATTAGATTTGATACCATCTTTGTACAGTGATTTGGACAAGATTTGATGTCATCTTTATAGAATGTATTGGATTTGATGTCATCTCTAGAGAGCGATTTGGATTGGATTTGATGGCATCTCTATAAAATGGCTTATTAGGCGAGAATTGCGCCCAAATGGCTAGCCCGCCTTCTTGAGCCCGATGAAACGCGCTAACGCAAGCCCACGCTCAAAACGCTCTCACATTCCCCTTCGAGGCATGCTGAAGGCTAACCAACTTTCACTCTGAACGCTTGCACTGTGTCAACCAGGCGGTTCCTAATCGTTTGCTCGCACATCGTTGGTTTAGGAGGAACAGGGGCGACACTGGTGGCCGTTGCATTCGAGTAATTATCGCCAACTTGGAATCAGTAACGTAACTACCTAAAATGTTAATGTTATCAAACGTTATTTCTTTTTGAACTTTTCCCTTCTCTAAATCAGCGTAGTATATGGGAAATGAAGAAAGTGAAAGGGAACTGGAAATCGACACCATAAGGCTCTTGTTCATCTGTGATTTGGCAGATAATATTCGCCAGTTTCTTCAACATTCTACTTTTTAATTTTTTTCCAAGTGTCAGAATTTTAGTGTCACGAGAGTATGAATAATGAATTACGTTCCTACTTTTATTATTATTATTATTATTATTATTATTATTATTATTATTATTATTATTATTATTATACATCCTGATAGGATCAAATCTTTTCCTCTCGAAGTCCTTCGAGACGTGGGAGGACGAAGATCTGACCATTACAAATATGCCGCTTTCCTACACTTAATAATTTTTTTCCCTTAGTAAATGTGTATATTTTTGTGGGGATGTTTGAACGCATAAATACCTAATGTTTAATGACGGACGTCCTCTAACTTGGAGCCTTGCTGTCGCGTGATATCAGCTGTCGTAAGCAGTGACACAATGAGTATGAGAATCCAGACAGAACGCGTTATATCTGGATTGGCGGAATACCATAATCAAACATTTGCATTTTTCAGTCAAAATGAAACTGTTTTAATTTTTGCTCGCATTGAAAATTAGTAATACGGATAGCTGAAGCGCGGGCGGAGATGTTTTTCTTAAGGGGAGATAGAAAATCCTATCTCTCCGATGTTAATTTGCTTGTACATTTGATCCATTATCTCATAAAATATTCAACTTAATCCAGTAAGATTTTACGAAGAGCTTTGTGGAAACGTTTCAAGTAAATATGAACATTTTGCATCTTTTGAAAAGTTTATGAAATTTGCAGCATATTTGAAGTAAAAGTCAACATTTTTTACATTGGGTTTTGTGTACTTATATTCAGAAACTCTGAAATATGAAACTTACTACACTCATTTTAGTAACATATATTTATTTGCACTTAATTTACCGCCTACAAAAAAAGCCGAAACTTGTCATTTGATTATTTTCAGCGATAATGGGATAAATGTGTTAAAACTATCTCTTTTCAGAACTCAGCGTCGAAGTTAATCCTTTTACGAAATCAGGCGCCTCGTCATGGTAAAAAAGTAAATAAAACACAGTTTCCCCGTAAATAGTCACAGAAGATAAAGTTTTGCATTGCGAACAACAATAAAGAATGAATTTGTCCCTATCGTTTAGTGAAAAGCAGAACCTTGAGATGAATTCGTTCAAAAAATGACCAAAGTGACTGCCACTATAACACACGCAGATGAAGGAAGAAAATTTAAAGAAGTATTAAAAGAGTACATTCCACAATTATGAATATATAATTTTATTCAGAAAAACTAAATATTTTTAATCCCAAAAATAAAAGTTATAATCCCAAAAATTACAAAAATTTAGATTTTTGATTTATGCCTTCTCTTAAACGATCGAGCAAAAGACGTGCCACGCCCGTGACACTCGCCTTCAGCAGCTGAAATGGGAATGGAAGATTGGTCGAGGACGTCCCTGCCTAGGCTCACACTCATCTTCTGTATATCATCCACTATTCTCTTTCTAATGCCCTACTCGCACTTCCTTAGATGCATTCACCAGTTGCGAAAGCTGAGTGACAATACGATGTTACTTCTAAAAAATCTTTGACCCAGAAAATTGAAAGAAAGTATTTTTTTTATTTAAACACAAATTTTTATTTATATAATTTTATTTTAATAAGGAATTTTTCGATGAATAATTTATTAAAAATATCAAGACATTTATTATTGTTCAGAATTTGTAAATCATATAGTTATTCTAAAATGTTTTTGTTAACTTGTACAATTTTAACTCACGGTCACTAAACAGGCTCATGTCAAATGTTCACGTGATTAAATTGATGTTATTATGTCTCGTCTATGTTTTAAAAATATATTTAAAATGATATTCAATATTTAGTTAGAAGTTAAGCATGCAATGTATCCGAAATAATATCAAGAAGTTATTTTATGTTAAAATTACAATACATTTAGATTTTAATTATTTATACTAATTTGTAAAAACATAATAAATATTTTTATTTTAAACGAAGAATATTACTCATGTTCTAGTTAAAATATTACGCATCACGTTCTCATTAAAATATTACGCATCATATTTGATCATTAAGTGAACAGATTATTTATTTATTTACTGAATTTCCAAAATAATCAAAAACAGACTGTGTGTGACGTATGAGAGAAGAGGGTGATCTGTGAGTGTTTTCTTTCGCTCCAGAACAATGCTTCCGCTCTTTTGCTGCATAAAACAATGATAGTAAAGAGCGTTTTTAGCAAAAGTAAGGTTAACCAATGAAATTGCATATTTGTATAAATTCTCTTTTTAAGGTATACGGTTTATTTAATATTTAACCCGTACACTTAAAACCTACTTCATTTTTTCAGCTGATATATTATTGTTATTCATTGCTATTTCTTACTTTCCTAAACAATTATCTCGTATACTTTATTAATGGAATTTGGCGGTAAATCGAGAAAGACATAATTTGGAAAAATGTAATTTTTTTAATAATATTAATTAAGACATAAAATTCATTTGATTAAATTTATTTAATTCACCACCTGATTAAAATGGAGAAATTATTTGAAAATTTACTCTAAATATTATTAGGTTTGATATCAAATCATTGAAGAAAAGAAATTATTATTAAAGGACCCGCAATTTCCCTTAAATAAGCAATTAAAATTGTTACCGTGCTAAACCAAAGAATTGAAGTTTACCAATAATTATTTATATATTATTGTAATTATGATTTTTTTATTTCTATTATTGTTTTTTGTTTAATTATTTTTATTGATTTAAAATTATATTCGAAAAATTTAGAAATTGTGGCTTATAATTTTCGGGAATCACGTTAGTACAGTATTTTACCTTAACAATGTCACAATAGAAAGGTCTGTCAAACGAAATTCATGTGAAAAGGAATTTTTAATATACAGAGTTGATAAAATACAGAGTTGATTGCTTCCTGATTGAAGTGTTCACTAACATGCTCTCACTTCCGAGAAGATTTCCAATCCGACTAAGGAAAGGGTATACGGATTTTCAGAAAAAAACAGAAATGCAAAATTTAACATCAACATTTTAGGTGTACATGTTTTTTAACTTTTATGTGTTTTACATCGTAATGTTCCCATTGCTATTAATGATATACTTCATTCACAAAACTGAAATAGAGTCCTATTGTATCAATATAACAAATACTATGTAACAATTAAAATTATGGTTTTTGACACATTATTTTGAGTCGGTCGAACATTTTAACGTATGCAGGTGATTTAGTATTTCTGTCGTCGTTTATATCGACACTTTTGCTTTGAAAAGTTGAGTATTTCCTCACTTCCTTAATATGCATTTGACTCGAAACGATAAATCATCTAAAATACAGTACCTAACAGAAAATGTTTAAGATTTCATACAAATTTTCACTTTTAGGTTTCAATCATGTTTTGAGAATCTTTTCAAGAAATAATACTGAGTTATTAAAGATAAAACAAAAAGTAGACTGTATTTCTATACAGTGGAATGTGAATTTTAATCCAACTAGTTCATTTTCTTCCGTTATCATAAGCTTCTTAAGCTTAATAATTTTAGATGTATTTTTTACTAGATGTGAGCTTGCAACAAGTACTCGTAAATCCCGCACAATATTGAATTAGAAGATTATTACAACCCAAATGTGACATTCCTACACAGCATAATTGTTGAGAACGGAGTGTAGTTGTCTAATACAGCGAATCCCTCACTTTATTCAACTCTCTAACTTGAACCTATTTCCTACAAAGTGTGATGCAATATGAACCATTGACAATCAGTAAGCACTGACAGGTCACTCTCCTAAGATCCCAATATTCTATATGTTTCAGAATGAGTTTCAATAAATGCTAATATCAGAACTCTGTGAATGAACAACTCATGAAAGGAAAATAAATGTAAAACTGACAAACGCTCGAACGAAAGATATGAAACACTATCCTTGAAGGTAGCCCTTTGACAAAATACATAACACGGGCATCAGTGTACAGAGCAGCAAATCGCGAAAGTCTATGCTAATCTACAGAACGATAAAATAGTTCAAAGACCAGAAAGTGTTAATAACCCACATCAAAAACACAAAAAAACCTTAGAAAAATACTCAAAGCCCTTGGTTTATTACGAAAACCAGCAAAGAACTTCAAATAACCAAGATCCAAAAATACACTTCAAAAGTGTCACGTCGTTTGTTCATAAAAAATATTCCATGTAGTGCCGCAACAGACCCTTCTCACTCGCTAAAATTCAATTTTCTTCAGAGCTAATCTTAGGTAGTCGACCTACGTTTTCGATAACCCAAGTAAAACATACGTATGTATAATTTATATCTACTAATACTTCTGAACGTTGCATATTCAGTATATGAGACACCAAAAAACACCCCAGAGCATTTCAATCTTATTTCGTCCTTTCTCAGATAAAATTTGCAACACTGAAACACCAGAATGGTAGAAAAATACATAGTAACCGATTACTACAATTTCATAGTGTGCATTAAAGATAAGATGAATTTGAATTTCGTCGCACACCAAGACAACACACCCTCCCCTTTCCACCCCTTCCCGAGTCAACGACATTAACTTCCTTCTCCTCGCGCGTGAAATCGGTACGAGAACACCGTCACTCGGGATTTTAACATAATAAAATACGTTCAATTTTGTTACAGAAAGCAATCCCCATCTCACAACATACTAAAAGATCTTCAAGATAGTATAAAAGAAATCGTTACTTCAACAGGCCCTGTAGAAATGAATATACATAAAATAAAGATTTCTAAAATCTAACATGAATTTGCATTAATGTTTGATTAGAGTGTTCATTGCTTAATAAAATAAATAATTGACAATTGTTTTGTCGCCCTTTCCTCGAAGCCATTTGACTTATTTACACACAATTATACACCTTTGGTACGGGATACTTCGGCCCTTTAGAATTTCTTTGATCCAAAACGTAAAAATGAATGGAACATGCGCGCTTCAAGCTGACTGCCTCGGAGTCACATTGCGATCGGAGATTCTGTTAAGAAATATGACTGTAGAACGCATGATCCAGTAGTTTTATCTTTTCGGCAGAAAATACCATAGAGCAAAAGTAACTCGTCTTTATGGTAGAATTAACAATGTCTAGGAAACTTCAAACTTCATGACTAATCTAAAAACAAAAAGGCCCTTCGAAATGGAAGAGGAATAGGATGAACCAACAGAGTATACCGAAAAGGTACACGAGTAAAAAGTTGAAAGATGTTGAACTAAATCCAAGAACGAGAGGCACGCCACATATCCCTCGCAGGAGTGGAGGGGAATTCCTCTGCAAGTGGTCAAACGGCACTGGGCGCGCACGCGGTCGCGTGCGCGCGAAAAATCTTAGAGCGTCCGCCAAACGGAATTGACAAAACAGCGTATCGATTAGCGCTTTCGCCCCTGCCTCCAGGGCGACGGAGAGATCCGGTGGTGGCGACGGCGGCGGCGGCAGCGGGGGCAGAACCCACGAACCGCGGGCGACTGCAAGCTCGCTGGGTCGCCCGCCCGCGCGGTTTTCATCCCATGGCCTTCCACAGCGCTTCAGATTGTTCCGGCCTAACAGCAATAGCGTCGCAGCAGCCGTTGCAGCAGTCGTCGCAGCAGCCGCCGCCGCCTCCGTCGCCGCCACGCGCCGGCCACCATTTCGTCGCCCCCGATACCTCACGAACATCTGACGAGCAGTCGTGCCCTCCCGTCCTACCGCCCTCACGCCCGCTCGCCCCTCCCGCCTTCCCCACAGCCGGACCAGCCCAGCCGACCAGCTGCCGGCGTCGCCTGCTCGGATTCCTTCCCGGCTGACGAACTGTCAGAGAGCAAAACGACGTATGATTCATTTTTGCGGCAAATGTGTGTTTATGTAGGGTTCTTGTAGAGTTTATTTTACAGCCAAAATAATGTTTAAAATAATAGTAAATAAACTACTATTTTTTAATTTGTTTACTTCTTTATTTAAAAATAATCATACATTTTTTTCCTTTATTTAAAAAGTCACCATTGGTCTACTTCCTAAAAAATGTAATATAAATAGACTTTTAAACTTAATATAAAAAAACTTCTACGCTTTACAAAATTCAGTTGTTTCAAAATTATCACAGCATATTTTAAATGTACGAATAATTTCTTGTTAATGGTCATCCCTTTGAAAGAATGGACCTCCAGAAAATTGTCGTGTATAGAAAAGCATGCTACAATATCTAGTCCTAATACAAATGAACGGTTAAGATTTGAAGGAACTGTCACATCGTGGCATCGCACCCATCAAGTAAGTATTTAAAAGTATTTAGTTTCTCATTTGTGAGGTATTAGAAAATAAATTTCAGAAAGCACATGGCGGTAATATAATACATTGAAATTTAATTTTGCGATAGAGAAAAATGTATTGGCTTTCGCAATACATTTCTTTATTTACATTTTTACATTACTAAAAGCAATGTCATAATAAAGAAATATGAGAAAAATGATGTCACATTCTATACTGCCGCCTATTTTCCTTTCCTCTATAATTTTAGTTAATGCAATTTTTATGCATCGAACGTAGTATTCACATACTGTTAATTGTACGTCAAGTTTACAAAGGAGAGAAAAGAGAAAAAATTTCTAATATTGAAATGAGATTTTTAAGAATATGTTAACGTTTTGTATTGGTGGGATAATTTAAATTACAATCGTCTTAAATTAATTATTTGAAGTTGTTCGAGGCATATGGAATCATCCAAATAAAAAAAGACATTTAGCGTATTCTTTAGATGAAAGTGACATTACTTCACGAAACTCTTTATAAGCATTTGTAATAAATTGCAACTATTTCTTTCATTATGATCTTCACTTCCTAGCATTTTCATCCCTTCCTGAGATTGTATGATGTAAGGCAGCTGATTGACGTAAATTATTCGATTTAAATGACGATGGAGCAAGAGTGAAAGGGGAGGGAGGGAAATCAAGAGACTCCCGAGAAAATCTGCATGCGAACCCGCTTTACCCATCACAAACTCTATATGGATCGACCGCGAATTGAAGCCCAGTTCCCAGAAGCGGAAGGTGAGCGGTCTGACCACTACACGACGAGTCGCCCCATAAATCATAAGCACAAATGCAAAGCAGTTTCAGGGGCAACATTCCACAGCGTATTTATTTCCATCACATTGCGTTCATGGAGCATCAACCTGCCATACCGCACCGCAGAGAGACACCTGAATCCAACACAATCGATATGTTTGTTCTACATTGCTTTTCCACGGCGTCGATGCCATAGGACAACCTTTCCAGAGATGCCTGCTCGCTTCCATCTCGGTTTGGCACAGCATTCGCGTGCGCGGCCCCGTTCGAGGCTGCGGCAGAGTCCCGGGCGAGCGGTGCGTTTCCCGGTGCGCCTGCCAGGAGGGCGGCAGCGTTCCAGGAGGGAAGTCGGGCGGGTCCCTCCGCGCCACCGCCCCCGCCGCGCTGCCCCTCCCCTCCCCGCGCCGCGCCGCCAGGGCGGGTTTGGGCCGCCCGGCCGTCGGGATCGAAGCTCGCCCCGGTCGGCCGGCCGGCGACGGTGGAGCGGCGCGGGGTGGCGTGGGGCAGCATGGGGCGGCGTGGGGCAGCGTGGGGCGGCGAGGGGTGACGGGGGGTGCGGCGTGAGGCGGCGTGGCGCGACGTGGGGCGGTGTGGGACGGCATGATGTGGGAAAGGGGAGGAGCGGTGCAGAGCGGGGAGGAGCGTGGCGGAGCGGGGTGAAGCGGGACAGGTGGAGCGGGGCGGACCGGACCGACGGAGGGGAAGGGTGGAGCGGAGCGGGGCGGGGCGGGGGGGGGGGGGAGCGGACGGGCGGACCGGGCGGGCGGGCGGGGCGGGCGGAGCGGAGCGAGACCGTGGGCGGCGCGGGGTGCCCAGAGGCGCGGAGGGGGCGGCGCAGTCGCGCAACAGCGACTCTCCCCCCGGCACCACGGTCGCCCCACGGTTTCCGCACAAGATGTAAAATTCACGGCTCCAGCCCGGTCGGCGGCCATCAGTGGGACGTTTTTCTTCGTTTTTTTCTTCTTCTTTTTTCTTTCAATGTGTCTCCTAACAGTTGCTTCATAGAGTCTTGCCTGCGGCGGCTCGTTCTGCCCCTTGACACTGACGGGAGAGCAACGGGGTATATATTGCATCGCGGGAGAGCATTGCACACGGATGTTCCTGAGTCGAGGAACCGAAGTTGTCGCACACGATAGTATTTTGTCACAGTTTCACTCACTCCGTTCACCTCGTTTTCTTGTCGCATTATTCGCCGAAAATTGAAACTGAAAATTTCACTCGAATTTCACACAATTCTGCAATTCATTTCAGGCAGTAATGGCAAAAGCATACAACTCTGTTATAAGACAAATTAGTACTCTGGACACTAAGTGTTTCAATAAATCTATAAGTTTATTCAATTGTAATAATAAATTCCATATATTTTTTTTTCAAATTCACATTACAAGTATCCACTGCGTTCCTAACAAAGTCACAAATCGTTCCCTCTTCAGTAAAACCAATTCTCTTGTATTAGTGAAACACAAAAATGAAACATGATAGAACGTTATTATTTTATTTACAGGGTTTCATTTTTTATTTAAAACATATTTTATTTTTTAAATGACACTCTTCCCAAAGTCATGGAAACACCGGCATTTAATCAACAGTTACGACCGAATACGTCAGTTTGTTATTATTCCTGTTTAAGTCCTTTAGTAATAGATTTAACTAATTAAAAGGAATAAAAATACATCACGAGTTCTAAAAATTATTGATATAACTAGTATTTGCGCTAGCAAGTAGTAACAATCTTTTTACTAATTTATTTGAGTCTGTGGAACAAATTCAAGATTAGAAGCGTGGAAGATCAACGAAAAGAGAATAAAAACATTTCAATATTTGAATTCATTACCCATTTTTTCAGAATGAAAATGACAGATCATCCGTAACTGTATCAACGCCCCCTGCTAAGCCTTTTTTTTTTTAACGAATTTGCAATGGTAAATTTCCGCCATTCAGTATCAACACCAGCGAACCCAGAGATATAGAAAGAGAAATGAACGTCAAAGCAACAGTTTCTCCAAATTTGACAATCTGCTGGATCACACACAGAGAAATGAAAGCGAAGGGGTGGAGAGGGGGGCTAGAACAACAGCCGCCCGGCATTCTGCCGACCGACTCAGCACTACTCCGCACCACTTGCATTTCCGCGTTATGCTTACCTTCGCAGATGTACCCCTGCTGTATGAGCCCCCATAGCATATCGGTGCAGTGGTGACAGTAGGTGGGCTTGTGAAACGTCTTCTTGCTGAATGTGTGCCCATGGCTGGCTGGGGCCTCGCCGGAGACCGACGCCATGATCCCCGACCCGCCGCGGCACCGTTCACGCCAGATTTTCACCGTGAAATTAGTCTTCGCGCGCACATATTACATGTCTACGTTATTTCGGAACCGTACACGAACATTGTGGTGCCGTAGGGTATCCCTGAAAATCAGAGTTACATGCCTAAGGCGCATTTCCGCAGTCCTTCCCGTCACAGCTGACCATCACTAGCAAGATATCTTCGCGCATCCCCGAGCGTCCCCGAGAGCGAAGAGCTCGCTCCGAGCGGCTCTATCAGATCCATCACTGCCCCCACGATCGCAGCGCTCGCGCAGCAGCGGCGGAAGCGGGAACTACAAGCAACAGGCCAGGGTGTGCGGGGTAGGTGCGTTGCCGAGGCAGTTCTTCACGTTTGTCTCTTCCGAAATAAACCCAGTATTTCACACTTTCCTCTTTTGATTGTATTACAAATTATAAATAGCATTAGATTTTCTGCACTGTAGAAAACAATAATACATACAAACGAAGCTTGTAGATACATTTTTTATATTCTTTAATAATATAATTATTTTAATAAATCTTGAAAAAATATTCTTTGCTCTCAAGTCAGAATGAATTTAATGTTTTACAAATAAATAAATAGATAAATAATATCCTTAAAAATTTATGAATTCCAAAAGAAGCAGATTAACAATTTAGTCTATAATGTGATTCAACATTTTTTGGGGTGAAACTTTTATAGAATTGAATGAACAGAAAACCTATTGAAGATCGTTCTGCCTTTATTTTGTGTTCAAGTACACTTAAACGTAAACACTGATTTAAATGATTATATATTTTTCCTATAAATATATGATGTAGGAAATCCGAGTTTATAGATAAATTAGTAAATGATCATTTCCTCTTAAAAACGATTAAAGTGAAGAGAATAGTATTATATTGAATTTTGTGAAATTAAATTAAATGACAAAAAAGATTATATGTTCATCCAAGTATTACTGATTGGCCTTCCTTTACGTTCAAACAGAATATGCGATAATCATAAGTGTAAAATTAAGAGTACATTTCTCGATCCAATATTTTCCAAAACAGTGGATCCTGACTTATTTACAATTCCGGATTTATTTAATAGAAGAGATATTTAGATATTACATGCCTTTTGCAAAGTGCAAACTACATATAAATCAATAAACGAGAAAAAACAAAAAAGAGCTTATCCCGCTGCTCTCAATGTTGAACAAATATTTCTATTATAGTTCTTCAAAACCAATTTTAAAATAATGTAGTAATAAAGTAATTTTCAAGTAAAAAATACCTCACAATAATTGATATTTTCTCAACAAAACATTTTCTTTCTTAGAGAAGTATATTGCGAAAAATACGAGCTTCATGTTCTTAATTCAATGCCTCCGGCTCAAAAATTCAAAAACGGACAAGAAAATTAAATGAAAAATGCAAGAAACAGTGGAATGCTAACAATCCATACGGAGTGTTTCAGAATAAATGTTACAAGTGTTTAAGGCATGAAGGGGAAGTCAAAGATGATCACTTTTTACCAAAGAAGCATGTGGTGGGAAATGTCATATAACAAACTTATACATATGATATATGCTCCTAATTGATAGGCAACTCCTCAAGAAGCAGTGTTCGGCAAGTACATGAATTCCCTTGACTTCGTTAGAATGCGAGCTGCCGAACACAAGTGCGCGAGAAGTTGCCAACTAAAAGCAGGCGCAAACGACACGTGTAAAATGTGTCAAGTATTACATCTGAAAACCACCCAACAATTATTGTCTAGGTTGTTATTACAGTATGATATATCATTTATTTTTATCACAATCAAAACAGTCGTGTTTCCATTAAACTGTTCCTGGAGCAATTAAGTCTCTTGGACGGAGTTGATGCTTTTAGAAATGTTTCTTTTAATTCAAATACTAATGATTCTTTTAATTCAAATAAAATGAATTGCTTATCTATTCATCTTTCGATTATAATTTACAATGATTTTCATTCTTTTTTTGGTCACGTTATTATTCACTAATTTTATTATTTTCCATGATCTGTATTGATATTGTTTTTGTTTTTTTTTATTTTCATACAACGTAGATGATAAATTGACGATGTACTACCACCTGAAAATGTCATTAATCGGATTACGAAACATGAATGTCATTGTTCACATTAATAAGAGAAGTTAAATAAAGGTTTTCCGTCTATGGAAAAATCTATTGTTTTGATTGTCTAAAATATAAAAAAAAACTCCTACTAAAGTCACGTATGTAACTTAGTTATATGAAATTTTCCACCACGTTTTCCCTGACAAATATGATCATTTTCCACTCTTCTACTTGCCTTATAGGTCTCTAACACATATTTTGAGACACGTGTATTTTTAATTTGCCTTAAGGTGTAAGTAGAAATTAAATAAGTAAACAAGTATTATCTCAAAAATAAATTACATGCCTTTAAATTAGCTATACGTTTGTTTCTTATTGCGAATGTAATCAGTTAACTTCAATCATTTTGGATTACAAGATCATTTCGCGTAGTTTTTTCGTTGTATTTGATCCTCCAGGTACAAAAGATCGTAGATATTTGTTTTTCTTAAAAAAAAACTGAACATTTTGTCTCCTCGTGAGAATGTAATTATGTCAAGAATAGCCGAAGAAACATATTTGGACTTATTACTGTTATTCTCATAGCGAAGGACAAAAACTAGGAACGCAGCTCATTTTCTTAAGAAGTTTTATAAAATACGTACATTTTTCCCATCAGTTTAAGTATATTTACAAACATTCTCTAGTAACTTATTATAATGATATCGAAAGTTACTGTAATAGAATAAACTTGTTAATAAAATTAATATGTTTGCACTTGTCAAAAATTAAAGTTAACTATCAAGAAATTCTATTAATAACTGTTGCAATGACTTCACATAAGCAATTATGTTTTCTGCGCCAAGGTTTCTGAGATTGCTACCAACGCAAAATTGTGTAAGAGTTCGTGTAATTTATGGAGAAAATAGGTTTGCGATGAATTCCCATACATCCCTCATTAACAAATCACAGTAAGGAAAAATAGACTTAAGCGAAATGAAAAACCTGTATTGCTGCTGAATTTCAGCATTGTATAGTACTTCGCATGAAGTGTATTATGAAAATTTATCGACTATAAATGATCTTTTATTATTCAATATTGGATACACTTCGTTTGCTCAAAATTTCATCCTATATTTGCGTGACTGGATGATGTTGACTTTAATTGATAAGGTCAGGGTCCGGTCCTGTCAGTTCGGTACAAACAAGAGCCTACTGCATTTAACAAGCTGTATTACTAACACCATCATTTGCCTTACATACATACATTTGCTTCTACAATAACATTATTTAACCACCGAGATTTGAAAACGTTCATTTGTTAGAGATGAGAGTTTATCCAAATAAAAATATACACATCAATCCAACAGTTACGTTTTTTGCACTTGCTTTTTCACCACCTTGGCTCCGCTACTTTCCTTCCAGGTAGTAACTCGCACTTTTAAAAAAAACTGTTACTGTTTGGCCCTGGTACGTAAATATTATCATCTGAAATTTTATAATTTTCACGTTATAATCCCTTCAATTGTTAATACAAATTTCATTACTTTCTATTTGATATTGTCTTATCTCACATGAGCGTGCTGATCACAGTAAATTCAGAGCTGCCCCTTCCGCGTGACTAGCACAGGTGTGCAGCGGGTTGCAGCCCCGTGACAACATCCCTACACGTGCAAGTCGTCTTGGTGTCAATTATTCCGAACACATTCTCAAATGATGTTACACCACCGTATTTACAAGGATATCGGAAAAAGTTTATGACATAAACACATAGATACGTTCCTTAATAAAAATAATTAGGAAGAATATTAACTTGGAGCGTCACGAAGTCTAAGTTACGAACACCTTACACCTACAGAAGATTAAATTATTAACAAGAAAACGATTAAATTTTGGTTATCAATTCTTCCAAGCAAGGTTAAATATATGGTTTTTACTTGAAACGTTTCTCCGATATTTTAAGTCCATTGCATTTGCTTTGGAAACGCTTTGACCTAAGGCACTCGCACATATAAAAAGGATGACTCTATCTCTTACAATGGGCAAGGAAAAGATATTTCATTTTTTAATTGATACTCTTATGGTGGTTTATTTCGACTCCAATCACTGAATCATTTTTCAAAAAAAGTACATTATTTAGGGTCTGTAAGTTCCAAAAAATTCATCTGAAATTCTTCTATTACTCTTTAAAAAAGTTGCATTTGTTTATAAGTGAATGCAACATCCTTCTGAAAACATTATACGTGAATGCATTCTTCTCAACTCCCGATGTTTAAAAATATTATTTTCTTGGGAATGCATTCAGTAAAGATAATATTTTCAATAGATGCGCATATTTTTCTAAGCATTACCTTTTCTAAATAATTGTTTATCAAAACGCATTTAAATTGATTTCACTCTATGTTTTGTGTTTGTTGACTTATTAGATTCACTTCTGAAAACGGGAGATTTTTTTTATTACATTTGAACGCTAAATTTGCATTGTCTTCAATACAAAACCATGTAAGCATTTTTTTTAAAATTTAAAATTTTTAAAAAAAAAACCCGAATTCTCTACAAAGTTAATTCAAGATTGCATTGATCTTCAAACCCTTCTCTTTAGCCCCCCGAACCGATCTCGACGAATTCATCTCCCCATAAGTCAAATTTCAAACGAATGTGTGTTGTATAATTATTTATGTTCTAGTTTACCTCGGTGGCACAGGAAGTTGGAACTGCTTGGTGAGCTGGAAGTTGGAATCCCAGTCTTGCATCAGCCATTTCCTATGAACATGCCAATGATAGTTCTCTTTCTTATCCCATCGATATTTCCAATTCAACTCTATCATATTCTTCTTCATTCCTTTCAAAACCATCAACTTCTTAACGGTGATTACTCGTAAAACCAATTTACAGGTAAAATCTATTAGTATCTTAATATTGTTTGTATTAACACCAAAAATAAAAACGTGTAGATTTGGAATTTATTTCCAATTACTCGTAGAAAACAGCTCGCACAAATATCATTCGTTTCAGTATTCATATATTAAATTAATTTAACTTTTTCTGACTGGATTCAGGACAAATGGGAAGATGCATAATACTCTCTCGTAATATTTGGTTATAAATTTCTTTACGTATTTCTATTTTGTGAAGAATGCTAACCGACTTAACACAATAGCAGATCTTACGACCACACTCAATTATCTTCATTATCCCCTCTTGATTATAGACCCCGAAGCTTCTTGTTTGCTTTTCGCATTTGCATTATTATTGAATAGTCGGTCAAAACGTGTCTCTAGATTTGGAAATAACTTGTTATTTTCTTAAATATTAGATCAGGACGACAGTAACGTTTCAGCCTGCCTTACTGCCGGCAACCTTGCTTGACACATTGTACTTTGGTAGAACATCGCTTCATCAGGACGGCAACACAATCACGGCGTTCAGTCGCAAAAATTAAACTGAGCAGTTTAACCGGCGGTTTCATTTTCTACTGAGATTGACAGTGACACTAATATGAAAAGAGCTACAAAAGTAGTTATCGGAATTTAATAACTAGAACATTGTGACACCTTTTGGGGGAATAGTTACAGTGTGCTGTGGAATAGCATGTTTTTGTTATATTTTTTTGTCAATTCTCTATCATTCTGTGAGACAATAGCTTTTCACGAAAATATGGATATGGCTACCTTCATTTAATAAATTTCCAAAAATGAAAATTTTGTATAAAGAATAAAATATTAATAATAATAATAATAATAATAATAATAATAATAATATATTATTATTATTAATAATAATATATTTTATTGTCATTATTATTATATTTTGACATCATTTTGCAACATAAACATTACAAGCCGTTTCACAAGTTCGATGTGCCTTCAGCACTGGCAGCCTTTCTTCTTCAAATTATCTATCATCTATTTCATACAATCATCGTTCACTGAGTCCTAACTGCTAATAAAAACATAAATGTTCTCTCACCTTTCACTTTTAAGTGGTGGTGACCTGAGTAAAAAGACCTAAGTTCAAGACCCAAGTTAATGTGGAGTATCTGTTTCACTTCTTGGCATGGCCCCTATTTCTCTAGATTAGTACCTAGAGCAGAAAAAAACATATGCATATTTTTAGTTTTGTATTGAAGACTCACAAAAAAGACACTGTTAAAACAAATCTACTTTCCAATTATATTTAATTGTATCAAGAGAAAATCTTCCAAGTGATAAATGGAACAAACACCAACAAGTGTAAATAGTACATATTGGTCAGTAATAAAGTTAGTAATACTTTAAAAAAAAAGGTAAAAATTACATAATTAATTTATTTTTAAAATTTATTCAACTAGACAATAATCTTCTAATGATTAGATTGATTGTCACCATCAGAAACAGTCAGATGAACACTAGTGTAAATGACCCAAAAGGTCCTGTGGCCTCAAGGATTATGTTATGTATTGTTATCTTTCCTTGTAAATAATACTTATTTGATCATAATGAAAAGTTCTCTACTCAGAAAATATTTAAGAAAACAAAACTGCCGTACCTCTCATCATTTGTTAAACCATTTAATTTTAAAAATGATATTTACTGAAAGAATAGTATTCACTTGCAAAATTTCCTGTGGTTGATAATTTGTATGTTTGTATCCTTCATTTGAATTTTTATTAATAAAAATCAAATTCTCCTACATAAAAATGGATTTTTGGAAGGTAACACTCAAATCCAAATGACATTTATTTCTGGACAGAAGGAAAAGCAAAATGTGACATGATCTATTTTGAGAAGCCAAATATTATTGAAATTGATTTTATATAATTAAAATACTCACATACACAACAATGCAATAAATGTTTCATCTAGATTAATAGTGTTTATAAATAAGGATCAAAATAGCATAAAAAATCTTTAATTTTCACCATGTAATCACGAAATCTGAGCTTTTACATTCATCCCTGAGAAAATTGTTATCAAATATATATAGCACATTAGATTGAACTTTTCCTGAACTTCTGATTTCGAAATTTCCCTCATTACATTTATTAGGTTACTCCTTCATAATTTTCCTAGCTACAAGTAGCAATGTTACCATACCAGAGAGAGTGAATAATTCCCCATCCCAAACCAAATTAACTCAATTTATTCAAAACTATTATCACACATTAATCACATCACATTCAAATGAGTATTCCCACTAACAAAATCCTTCTTTTTCTTTCCTCCTCGACCAAACAATACATTCATTTAAAATTTCAGATATATTTATGGGGACTTGGATAAAATTGAAATTGTCTGTCCCCTGAAATATATTTTGGATTGGCCTCTTATCAGAAAGTTGTATTCACAAATAGTCCTAACTTATGTGATTACAACAAGATATTTTTGTAAATATGTTCCATCCTAGATTTTCTCCCCTTTTAACCAGACAACTTCACAATTGTTGTACATTTTTGGAGGAAAAGCACTCAAAGTCATTCAACATAAAATCAATTTTATTTATTCATTGTACCTTTATCTATTTCTCCTTGAAATATATTTAATTTGGTTACGAGTGAAAAAGAGTACTCAGGAATTTAGTAAATCCACCTGCCTCTTGCTTTAGGCTGCACATGCCTATCATTATTACCAGACATGTCTAAACAAGTCTAAACCTTCCTGCCAGACATGTTACCAGCCTTATTACCGGACATGTCAATGACAATGTCTAAACCTTCCTGCATGAACCATTTTCATTTGAATCTCCTTGTATCTCTCTTAGAGGTTTTTTTTTTTAGAACAGGCTTTGTGCTCTTTCATGTTTCATTCATTTAATACTACGTTCCATCATTTCTTCTGATTCTTTTAACCTTTTCATTAGTTGATGTCTTGAGTTCTCTTCCCAATGGTTTTGTCTCTCTTGTTTGTCCACTCTAGTATTGCCACGATGTCTATGTAACTTCATCTGAGATGCTTGCAGCCACTTGTTCTTCCAATCTGTGTTTCAGGATTCAAATTTGTGAGCCATATAATTTGTCATTACCTAGGTTGTCATATCATATATTCTTAATTTAGTTTCCTGTGAGATACATCTTTTAAAATACCATTTTTTTTTTTTTCTTTGTATTTCAACAAATTGTGCTGAAGATCTTGCAAATTTTCTTCTGGGTTGTTACCTAAATATTAAAGTGTTGATTATAGGTTTTTTCCCCAAAATTTTCTTTTATCCTTGCAAAACAACCATTTCAATTTTCTTCACAAATATGTAGTACATGTTATAAGTCTTCTTAATTCAAGAGCTGCAATATTTGCAGTTTATTTTCTGATTCTGCATATATTATTTGATCATTGCAAAGAAAATTGCTTGTATTGTATTTTTGTTGAGGTATTGTATGTCTCTTGTTTTGTTGAATCCTTCACTCTTTGAAAAGGCACTTCATTAATATTATTATTATTAGACATTAGTATAAATGTAAATGGTGGGTTACTGGCCATATCCCTCTTTCAGCCCTCTGTATGCAGAGAATGGTTTTATGATGGTTCCATTATTCATTTTAATAGAAATTTTTCATTCTGTATAGAGTGATTGTAATCCTTTTACCATTTCTCTTGGTATTCCTTCTACTTCTACACACATTTTATCCTTGTTCATCCATACCATAAGCTTTGTCAAAATCTATAAGTAATATAAATGTACGCAAGTTTCTTATATTAACTCTCTTGACTAATATTGATTGAAATGTTCAGTTAGCATTCTTTGTACTTTTGCCTTCTTGAAGCTTCATTGTTTCTTTCTCATGACGTTTTCATTATATTCATTCATTTGTATCATTTTTTAGAATGTTGGCAAATAATTTTGAGGTGCTTGTTAGTAACTTTACTACAGCATAGATTTACAGGGAGGAAAAAGAAGAAAATCCCCCTCCCCCCAAAAATTCAGTAACAATCAATTTTAGCTTTTCATGAAACTTTCTAGAAAACTTTTTTTTCGGATAAACATTATAATGAAGAAAATCATATCACATTATGAGCTCGGTTTAGTCTGCATTATTCTATATAAACTGTAATTTGACACGTACTAAGAGATCTTATAGCCCTTTATGTATCTTGATAATAAACGAACACTTAACTCGAGAATAAACATGTGAGAAATACGTAAATGAAACAAAGAAAACTAATAAAATTTCTACTAAATTCAGCATTCATTATTTGTTCATGATTTCTTTAAATGTTAGTTAGATATTTTTTTGAGAGAGCTTTAACGCACATAATACATGGCTTGACCTTTTGAAATAATTTGGTATTTTTCATCATTGTTCATTATCAATAGATTAATTTTCAGTTTCTCATTTATATGGGGTAATATATGTGGTATAAAGAAAGTTACATAATGCTGTGGAAAATCGATTTCAAGATTTCAACAGAAATACACGTGTTGGGTCCCCCCCGCCTGGGTCTGTCTATCTGCCTGTCTATCCACCTGTCTGTCCATCTGTCTGTCCATCTGTGAACACTACTAGAGCCTACACCATCTGTACAATATTTTCCTAATTGAAGAATTCCCAGTCGATCTGGCTCTAGTTATATTATGTAAGTATCCTAAATAGTTCAATTAATAATACTTGAATACCACATTGGGAAAACAAGATAAGTTACATTCCTCCATTTTCATTCTTTACTGTGATGGCAAAGTAGATTTAAATGTTTTTAAGATGTGAATTTTTTTTTTCTTATTTTAGATTTCTAGGCGGAAAAAAAATATAACAATTACTCATGGACCCAAAAAAATTATTTATCATAAAACTGCATGATGTACCAATTTAATTTTATTTTGACAATAACATTGTTTTGACACTATTTATAGAAAAAAATAATCATTTTAGAACCCTTAACAAAAATTATCCTGATGTTAAGTGATACAGAAAACTTCTGTTCTTAGCAAGCACCTCAAACAATGGTCATTCAAAGCCACTACTTGTAAACCAAGTTTTGCAGAAATCACAATAAAACAAGTATTTCTGTTCTTTTTTGTTTATCACAACAAAGAACATGGTTAAACAAATCTGAACATGATTAGTTTGAAATCTGCACTACTTAAAGAACTTATGAACTGTCTCAACCAAAGATTTGGTTGAAAGGGAGCCAAGATATATGAATTTCAAAACATTCTCAATTCTTTTCTTAATTCTTGAGAAAAGCTTAACAAGTTTGGTATTATTTCATATCCACCAGATATTGTATTGAAGCCAAACGAAGTGGTCGACTGATTTTCCAAAATAAAACCATAAAATCTATATTACTAATTTACAATGTGCATGGAATTTTAAAGAAAATTATGCAGCCTCCAGTCTTTTGAGAGGTTTCTAAAGTTAAGGTATAAGGTCTCCGTATGAAGATAGGCAACTTCTACAACCTGCAAACTTGAAAAAAATGTGTTGTAAAGATCAAGTTGTAATCATCAGAAAAAGATCAGAACATACAAGAATAAGACATCTTTATTGAATAAATAAGAATACTACCCCAATTTGCAGTATATGCTGTATACAAATAACAATATAACACAGGAATGTCCTGTATATAACCAATTCTGCCAATCAATCTTACAGAACTGTAAAATTGATATCTTGCTTGTAATACTGTTTTTGAATGACTGTACTTTATATATTGTAATATTATGTACTGACATATTTTCAATTACTGGTGACATGTCTAAAGCAAACTGTAACAGCTACGCATTGTACAAAAATGTAAAAAGTGTAAACAATATGTAACCATGCAATGAAATCCAACTATAAATACTTTTTTTTTTAAAAAAAAAAAACTCTGCAGTTGATTTTTTATAAATTTATAAACAGAAAGCTTCTTTAACCAGTTTCTCAAGATAAAATCTGCAAAAGCTCATTAATACACTAAACTATTTATGTGATTAGCTGCCGAAACAAATTACAGCATGACAATATAAAAAATTGTAAACGGGCTGGAATCCCTAAAATACAAGAATATATACTCCAAATTACTTCTGTCAATATATTACATCTACGCTAACTTTGAAATAATTAGAATCTAAATGAATAGGCCTACTAAAGCATCAATATTATAAGTGTTGTGCTGAAGTGAACATACCACAGAGAATACTGGCCCTTCAGGTTATATCTTGATCACAGAAATGGATATTCTAATGGTGATTCACAAATATGAAATATATATTAAGAAGAAAACCTAATTTTTGCAAATTTTCTTAAACATTTCCATTTTTCTGCATATGTGTAAGGTGCTTCACAAAATTTTCTTTCAGAAATGCCGACAATCAGCAATTTCATTCACAAAAATTCACATAACTTGCATGGAAGATTTTACCAAAAAAACAGAAAATATATATTAATAATAAAGCAATAGCGCTAAAGCAAGAGAAGAGTTTATTGATATTCACAACTTTAGATATTTCATATTTAATTAAAAATCTCCCATATAATTACCTCATGTTTCCTAGAAAAGAACATTGATATTCATGGGTTAAAGGAATTTTGTATGTATAAAAAGATCTTCCTAGTACTTTACTGGATGGCAAGCACAGAAAAGCTTGAACATCATTTCTAACTACAGTCAACTCCGGTTATAGTCAACTTCTGGGAACTAACATTTTTGATTCACTTCATCCGATGATGTCAAAATTAAACAGAATTTCTTCATAACAATTGATTTTATTAATATAGAAAAACAGCCAAATACAGTAACAGTACGAACTGAAAATCTCAATATCTTTATTTGTTCTTAAAAAATCAATTTATTTTCAATTGTTTGCTTCGTGCATTTTTCATTAGTAATGTCTCTAGATCCTTCTCCAGAGTTCGTGCTATCTCCATAATTGATTCTGCATTGTCCTCTGTGTCTAAGTATCGTAATGTAGTCTTGACACCCTTCAATGCTTCTTGCACTGTTGGAATACTACCGCACTCTCCGAAGGCCATTTTAATCGCCTAATAAAACACGAGATGCAAGCGGCTAGTAAACTGATCGCTTTTCCGCGCGGCACGGGGGATAACGCCAGGCTGTGGCAGTCGCGTGCTTCCTGTCGCCTACGTAAAACTCAACGCTTGTTGCCCCGCAGAATATCAAGTAGTAACACCAAGATTCAAACTGAAGTAAGCAATCGCACGTCGCCGCCGCCCGTTGTAGCCCACGCAGCACACGGCATCAGGAAGGTGCCCATTTCCGGTCCCCTTCCTTCATCTCAGGTGAGACTACTTCTATTATGGCCTATGGCCAACGACATTTTCTTCAAGCTGTCTAGTATCGGAATTTGTGGCACTTAGGCGATATATTATTTTCCAGGAGGGAATTAATATCCAGGACGTTGTATTTCCTACGTTTACTACAACCGAGGTTCAGGTTCACTATAACCGAGTCTTCTTTTGCTTATTATAATGTAGGTGAAACGGGACCAGTGACTTAAGTTCACCATAACCGAGGGTTCACTATACCCGAGTAAACTATAACCGGAGTCGACTGTAATATGCTACAACATGGCTTAAACATTTTCATGCCAAATGAAATGTAGGTAATTGCAATAAGTATATTGCAAATTGTGTATTTCTAATATCTCAGTTTGCAAATATCTCATCCTCAAACTGTTTAAGTACAGAACATCATGTCAATTTGCTAAAACTCTCTTTATAAGAAAATTTAACCTTTTTGTATTATAAATGGCAAATAATGCGGTGAATAGTCGCAGCTGGTGCTTAGGTTGCACGGTTGCACAACCCCCAGACAATCGAAAAATATAATATTTTAGGAATATACATTCTCGTTTGAGTGACATTCAATATTCAAGACATTGCAGCAATATCGATTTATGTGATATAATTTTGAAACCGAAGAACGCCCAACTGGTGCTCTCTCCGGCGCCTGGTGCCCTCCCAGGAATTGCACCACGCTCTGGGCTCTTTCCTCTATTACTGCGTTTCTTGGAATTTACCCTTCGACCCTACGCTTCAATGGGGTCCTTCGGGGTGGCAACCAATGGGTGGGGGTTTGGTTGACCCACAAAACAGGGATTCTGGCTACACCACGTGTTTGAGGATTTTTTTCTTAATTTAGCAATTGGATATATCTACTTTTTCGTTATCAGGGCCCGCCAATGAATTTTTTCTACCGAAAATCCGCCATTTTTTCGTGCACCATTACATAACTTTATACTCTGTACATACGTACGTATACGAGAAAGTAAAAATGACTTGCCTGCATATAAAAGAATAAATAGTGCTCCCGTATATTGAAAATTACCTCCCCTAATACGTTGTGTAGTCAGAATGCAGTATGTTTGGGTCCTGGATTCCGAAAAATTGGTTTTCGGAAAAATCTGTCTATCTGTCTGTCCGTCCGTCGGTCACCACTGGCTCCTAAACCCTTCAGACAATTTTCCTCAAAAATTGTTCAAAACAGAGTACGGCCTGAGTACGTACATATGAAGAAAAACTTAAAGAAAACATTTGGAGGTATTTTTGCGAAGAAAATGGTTTAAAAAATTGAATATTGCTTTTACTTTACGCAAAATTACACGAAAACTTCTCACATTTTCGAAAAATTGTATATATTCTTATTTCAAGAGCTTAAAGAGATTTATTAAGAAAAAATTATCTTCAAAATTGTGGGTTCGAAATAAAATTTGAACTTTTGCAATTTTAGAAAAATTACGAATTTCAAAGAAAATGCGACCACCGTTCTCTTAAGCTCTTTACGCTATCCGAGGCCAATGTTTAATTAAACTAGAGGTTCTATAGAATGACTTTCTCGTACCAAATTTTTCTAATTTCTTCGGTGTGGTCTGGCTTTACAGTCGTGCTCCATTCTCTGGCCATTCTCCATTCTCTGGCTCGCCCAAAGTACATTTTTTTGACAATTTCGCAACGTTTCGCTTTCCTAGTAGTACAACCGAATCATTGCTTCAAGAATATTAAAGAAGAGTAAAAACTCGTCATAGAAAGAAGTTTTCATTGAAAAAATCGTAGTCGCTTTTAAGAAAATGGCGATTAAACATTACTGAAAATGCGCAATTTAAGCTATTTTTTACAGGAATCTATTGAGTTTTCGAAAATGTAATTTGAAGTCATTTGAAGCTCTTCCACTCACAAATGTATGTATACAATTCGATGGAAATTTCCATATTAACAGCATGAGAGGTCTTTCAAGGAAACATTTGAGTATTTTTTGAAAAAACAAAAGAATACACCAAAACGAACAATACGTCGTAACGAACAGTGCAATTAGCACTATCTATTGGAAAAATTGAAAAAAAAAATTGAGCAATTTTTGAGACAATGGCGTTTGAGCCTTTCTGAAAATGTGGACTTTTGTGCTCATTTTTACAGAAAACTGCTGACTTTTCGAGAAACTTTATTTGACATTATTTAAAGCATGTGTGCTCATAAATATAATGTGAAGAAATCGCCTTTAATGTAAGTTTTACAGAAGTGAGAGACAAGCCTAAAAAATGTTCATTTTTGAATTTTTTGAAAAAACAAAAGTATACAGATATATGGTGGTTATGTCATGTCGTAGGGTTCGTTTACCTTGCCAAAAATTTAAAGAAAAAAATTGGAGCCGTTTTTTTGCCAAAATCTTGTTTTTGTTATTTTTTGATTGATTGATTTTTACGTGTTTCCGGGCGCGTCAACTGCTTTGGTCATTAGTCGCGTTAGTGTAGTGCTTGTTTTTTCTCGGGAGATGGTGGTGATCTTCCCCCGCTGGATGACGAGATCCGGCGCCGACCTACCGTCGGCTAGTGGGGTTTCCCCCTAACCAGGACTCTCCCACCACCAGGGCACCGACCCAGCCGGGACAAGCTCTAAGCTCCCGACCGGTCTCCCGGAATATGTGGTAGTGTAGTACATGTTAGTGTAAGTGTGTTGTAAGGGGAGAGGATAGGACAAGGAAGAGGAAGGGAAGATCGCGCGCGGTCCGTGGCCCGTTTGTACTGCTCCGGCATTCGCCTGGTGTTGATCGGAGAAACCACGGAAAACTACCGATCAGGGCAGCTGGCTGCTAGAATTCTTCTCCAGACTGAATTTGACCTAGCTGAAAAGCTAGTGTCGAAAATCCTCCCACCGTCAGAACTCGAACCTAAGACCTCCCGGTCAGAGGCGCTGCAGTGACATCAGTTGATGCACTGAGCTACCGCTCCCGGTTTGTTATTTTTAAAATTGCAAATATTGCACGCACTATTGCATGAAAACTAAGCAAATTTAAAAAAATCTACATGATCTAATTGAAAGAACTATTTAAGCACAAACATTTTAATTTGAAGGAAAATCCATGTCTTCCATTTTGTAGTTGTAGGAAGACGCCGGAAAAAAATTCAAACTGATGAAAGTTTTTAAAAAATCAGAGTTAACCGTGATATTCTGACCTATGCCACCTTTATAAGTGTATTTTGCTCTTATCTTACAAGAAATTTGCAGAATAAATCTGGAGCCGTTTTTGAGAAAATTTTGAAAATGTCCGGGGGCCATTATGTAAAGTACCACCAAATTTTAAAGAATGTTTTACAAAATTTCAAAGGTTCAACTAGAACCAGATAGACAGGAGATTCTTCAATTTGGAGAAGATCTAATGAATGGTTTAGGCGCTAGTTGTGTTCACAGACGGACGGGCGGACGTTTTGCTTCCAATTGGTTTTTCGGCATCAAGGACAAACAAAACGAGAAATTCGGCGATACCACGTGTTAGAGGATTTTGTCTCTTAATTTAGCAACTGGTTTTATGCACTTTTTTGCCACCAGAGCCCGGCGATGAATTACTTCCGCCGAAAATCTGCCGTTTTTTCGCGCGGCATTACATAACTTTCTGTATATACGTACGTATACGAGAAAGTAAAAAATTGGAACAATTTTTAGAAAATTGTGAAAATGTCGAGGCTTCAAATAAAGTATTCCCCAAATTAAAACATTCGTTTCAAACTCAACAGGCCTCGAGTTTATTTAAATTGATTGAGAGATGTACGTCATACGCAGTTTTAACTTTTTTTTGCGGTAAAATAAATAAATAAAGCAAAACACGTGTATTGTATAGATGTCAATTTTGGAGAAAATCAGCTGAACGGTTTATGCGCTAGCATTGACCACAGGCTGATGGACGGGCAGACAGATGATTTGTCATCAATCGATTTGTCGATATCAAGGACCCACAAAACATGGATTCTGACTACATAACATGTTAGAGAATTTGTCATAAAGGAACAAGATAATTCCACATGTTAAATGTACGAAACGTTGAGCAGATAATTCTCCAAAAGTGCAAAGATTGCAAATTTAGAGCAATATGGGATGAACAGTGGGATTGGCAAACAATCCATATTGCCCTAAATTTGCAATCTTTGCATTTCCATTCCTTAACATGTCTGATATTGTACTGCATGCAAGAACTAACACATTAGTGGTTTTAACCACCAAGTTGGATGCCATCTTCAGCATATAAAAAAAATTATCATGTTGAATGTGGCACCAAATTGCATATAGCTACATATAAGCACCGAATTGTATACAGAGATTTTAATATTTTTGCATTCCTTTGTTTTTGTTACGTAAAAATGTATTGTTTATACTATTGTCAACCGTTTGTTCAATATCTATATTGTTCTTGAGATATATAGAGACCATGACAGTACATGCTAAGGATTGGGCATTTGAACTACTGTTTTTTAGAATACGTATCACAAAGTGCAGCGCCCTCCATAATTTTTTGACCGTATTGTTATTATGATCCAACCAATCCAAGTCGCTTCGCAGGACCACACTAAAATACAGTTTTTTACACGTGGTATAACGTTAATTTGTAACTTATAATTGGGGTGTATATTCGAGAGAGACTTGGATTGAGAGAAATGAATTTACTCTTTTCCGGATTTAATTCCATCTTATTTCTGCACGCCCAGTTCTATAAACAGTTCAGATCGTTCTGTAAAATATTTTCATCCGAAGACGAGCCAATACTCCTATATATTATGCAATCATCCGCGAAATGTCGAACTATCGATTTTATTCCAGTTGCAATGCCATTAATGAACGATAAAAATAGCAATGATCCTAACACCCTTCCCTGGGGGACCCCAGAGGTTACGTTAGCTTTCGATGAATATTTACAACCTATACTGACTGTTTGAGTTCGCCCCGTAAGAAATTCTTTTAACCCCTTTTAGGAAACATTTTTACACATTATAATCTGATTTTTCATCTATTTATTTATTCTCATATTTGCCACGCATTTTGATACGCATTCGTGACATGGCTACTATTAGCTATACACTTTCTACTGTGTACACTCTCAAAGCCGACCTTCTGAAAGCCTTCACACACGTAAACAATACTTTAGATGAACATATCCGAAGGCTCGAAGAGGTCGTTCAAAATTCAGACGGTTGGACAACAATAGGTAACACCGCAGAAACTTTCAACCGTCCATCCGCGAAAGCAAAAACACAATCATCACTACCAATCATGACTGAAAACAGATTTGCTGTGTTAGATTATGACAATGATTTTCCTTGCCTTCCCAATCCCCTCCCATCATCGACACGTCCATCCGCAAACAGGCTAGCAAGCGCAAAAAAACAAAGACACGTAGAATTGCGCAACCTAGCCCACAAGTAAACAAGGACATTCCCACTGGGTCCATCAAAAAGGTACTAATTTTAGCAGATAGCCATGGGCGACAAATCTCCTCCCTGCTCAGTGGGAAACTCCCATCCAATTTCTGTCACGTGTGTGTTTAAACCTAACGGGAGCTTTGCCGAGGTGATCAGTGAATTGGACACCCACACAAAAACTCTCACCAAACTGGATAAAGTCATCATCATAGGAGGGCAGAATTACATCAGTTTGGGTGGTCACTTTACACCTGAGCAACATGTTGACAAACTACATGCCGCCCAAAACACGAACACTGTAATCTCGACTCTGCCCTTCTGGTACAACAAACCAACACTGCGCAAAGAAATTAGACACGCAAACAACCAATTAAAACTGCATCTTAGAGCCACACATGTTAAAACAATTGAGCTTAACTTTCTCTCAGAAAAACACTTCACCCGGCATGATCTTCACTTGAACCTTGTCGGAAAACATGCACTCGGTAGCGAACTTGCCAAACACATCCTTACAATTCAGCAGTATCCTATCAAGATCTATCCTATCCTATCTTCTTCCTATGAAATTCTCAAAATACTCGGTAAACTAAAAAATAAATATTCGTCCGGTTTAGATGAATTCCGGATTCTTTGTTAAAGACTTGTGCGTATGCCATTATACACCCGTTAACTCACATATTTAATGCATCTTTATGCACTGAACGTTTCCAGATATTTTCAAAACAGCTAAAATTAAGCCGCTTTTCAAAAAGGCAACAAAAATGAAATTCAAAATTATCGGCCCATTTCTCTTCTATCAGTCTTTTCAAAAATATTAGAGAGACTTTTTTACATACGAATGGAAACCTTTCTCACTAAACACGACGCGCTTTCAGATTGCCAACATGGATTTAGAAAATCAAAATCAACGGAAACAGCTATATTTTCTTTTCTTAAAGATGTCGCCTCTTCATTGGATCAAAACGAGGCACCTATTGGATTATTTTTAGATCTCTCAAAAGCTTTTGACGTCATTGATCATGACATTCTACTTTTCAAATTACCTTCATATGGAATTCGTGGTATTGCTCTAGATTGGTTATGTTCGTACCTTAAACAACGATCTCAGAGAGTTGAAATACCTTACTGGAATGATGGAACATTACGTACGCACCTTTCCGACTCTTTGCCCGTTGCATGTGGAGTTCCTCAAGGATCGATTTTAGGCCCTATTCTGTTCCTACTTTACGTAAACGATATGCCCTCGACGATTCGAAACGGAAGAACGGTTCTCTTTGCGGATGATACGAACATCCTTTGCAATAAAGAAACAGTAAATAGTACAATAACAGATGTTTCAAATTGGTTCCGAAATAACAAATTAATAGTGAACGAAAAGAAAACGGTTTTAATGCAGTTTTCCATTTCAAATAAACAATTCTGTGCCCCATTGACAATGAACAGTGTACCATTGACTGATGTTAAGGCAACAAAATTTTTAGGTCTCTCAATTCAGTCAAACCTTAAATGGAACGTCCATTTAAATGAATTGAACACAAAATTAAGTTCATTGTGCTACGCGTTCAGAATTCTTGCAAATTCAGTCAGCCTTCATACTGCTCGTTGTGTATACTTCGCGAATGTTATAGCTCCCAGACTTTTAGATTACAAAAACGAATTGTACGAATAATAACCAAATCCCACCCACGTGATTCATGTAATTCATCCCATTCACGTGATTCATTAATCTAGGAATTCTACCATTACCGTGTCTTCTTATTTACGAATCAGTGGTTTTTGTAAAAAATGACTTGCTCAAGGGCGGGAATATATTTTCAGAAAATGCCGAAGTCTATTACTATAACACTCGACGTAGAAATCATATTCATCAGGTGACAGTATCAACAGCTCATTACAAAAAATTCACATACAATACATGCACATTATTTTACAACACTTTGCCAGATGACATTAAACGATTAAATTCAATAGAAAAGTTTAAATCCCAAGTGAAATCGTTTCTGCTGCATAACTGTTTCTATACAATTAGAGACTATACTGAGCATCACAAGAAAAGTAACATAAATTTTAACAATGATACATAATGCTTTATTTACCATTTGAACTGTGTAAATGAGTATAAACAACCTGTAACAACTATTGTACTACAGCTTCCGGGTCAATGACCCCTTTTTAATCGTTTCTGCTGCATAACTGTTTCTATACAAGGTATTCAAATCGTCCAGTTTCCCTGATCCATTGAGCAAATGCTGAGATGGCCCTTGTTTTGCTTCTGGACATAAATGTAACTTCATTTCCTGTGCACGTCTTCTAGAATTCAGTGGAAAATACAATTATTCAAATTATCGTTTCCATGTTGTGGGGAAAAAACCAAAATTTTTTTTTTTTTTTTTTTTATCTTTGAAAATAGATTTTATTACATGGGAGTTTTTTGTTTTTTTTCTCCCTTTCAAAATTCAAAATTTATTGCTTATTTATTTTTGAAAATAGATTTTACTACATGGGAGTTTTTTCTTTTTTTCTCCCTTTCAAAATTCAAAATTTAAGTAGTATATGACTTAGTGTAGGGATCACAGAATTTTGAAAATGTGCACACAATTCACTTTTCCCCATAGCACGTCATACGCAGTTTTTAACTGTTTTTTGACGTAAAATAAATAAATAAATAAATAAATAAATAAGACTCATCCCCACCTACATCTAGTTCTCTTCCATCCTACGGAAACCTTTTGGACCCAATTACCTTATCCCCTGAACCTAATTCTTGTACTACCTCTCCCATTATTCATTTCCCTACATCTGTAACCCCTCCTTCCTCTCCTCTTAACACTGCTGGGACACGATACTTCCTTCGACCACGGACTCGAGGTAAAAATGAGATAAATAAATAACAACTACAGTCAGATGCAGCAGAAAAGCATCCGTGTACATACATGCAAAAGATTCAAATAATACATCATAATGTGCAATCGCTTTCAAATAAAATTGAATATATCGAGGCAGCACTACAGTATGATCTGAGTCAAATAGATGTTCTTTGCTTTACAGAACATTGGTTATCTCATAATGATCTAAACACACTCCGAATTCCTAGTTTTTACCTTGCAGGATCTTATTGTAGAGCGAGGGAATCAAATAAGAGCAGTACTTACGGAGGTTCGTGTATTTACGTAAGAAATAATATTGATTCCACCTTCTTGTCAGAATTCAATTTATATGCAGTTGAAAAAGTTTTGAAATAACAGTCGTACATCTTACTACGCTCAAAATTATCTTACTTTGCATCTACAGACCTCCAACAAAGCGAGCTTTAAATTATTTCAATTTTCTAGAAAATCTAGAGATAACACTGAACAAAATTAGTAATCTCTCTTTTAAATCCATTGTTGTATGTGGAGATTTCAATATTGATTTTCTGAGCGAATCACACGAAAAAGAGCAGTTTCTCGATTTAATTCATTTTTTAATTTAGATATTACAGTGAACGTTTAAAAAACAGCAATAGATCAAATTATAATTAACAAAACCACAACTAGATATGAAATAATAACGAATAATCTAGGTTACAGTGACCACGATGCATAAATTCTTACAATTACTAATAACATGAATACTGACCTCCGCCTAGGGAGTACAGGACCTTGTCGTTGGTGGCGGAGATAGAGTACCCCCATGACCCCGAGAGCTATGCCGGCGGTAGCGTAGCTACTGGTAGGGCCTCCCTTGCCGGACAGGTCAAAGGATAGGGGTGAGACGAAGAAGTACTCCAGAAGAGGACCTAAACGCCAAGAAGAGGACTTCAAGAAGAAATCTCTAGAAGAATCATGCAAAAACATCATTAGCGTGAAAAAGATGGCGAAGATGTCCTGGGTAGATGAAACTCAAAGCCGTAGTGAAGGCGATGCACCTAGGGTGAGCAACCCGAAAAATTGCCCTGCAAGTTTGGAGGCAGTGAGATGGCATACCCATCACCATATACCACCAACTAATCTGCATATGGGCTAGAAACCCTATCAGGCAAAAATTAAAATTTCTCACAGATCGCAACAAGTACAACCGGACGCCCCATATACGACAAGGCAACGAAAAGGATATGATAACGGTTTAGCGGAACATTTACAGATAATGACTTGGAATGTTAGATCGTTAAAAGGAAAAGAACAACGTATAATCAATATAATGAAAGAAAAATTTGTGGATATAGCCATGTTAACAGAAACAAAGAAGAAAGCTAAAGGCTCAAAGGATTTAGATGATTATGCTCTTATATATATTGGTGTTGATATCAATGAAAGAGCTGCGTCAGGAGTTAATTGAAAACTACGGAGTATAAATATAATAAAATAATATATATATATATATATATATATATATATATATATATATATGCTTCATTTGTGTGTATGCCCCAGAAGAAGGGAAAACTTTGGCTACAGAGGAATTTTACAATTCTCTACAAAAAACTCTCGATGAGACAAATAAAAATGATTATATTGTCATATCTGGAGACCTCAATGCCAGAATTGGGAATGTATCTATTGATAAGATAATTGACCCCAATAATGAAGATGCCCTGAATAAAAATGGACGTAAGCTAAGAGATTTTGCATGTTTTAATAATATGAAAATAATGAACACCTTTTATAAGCATAAACGTATCCATAAGATGACATGGGCAGCACGTGGTCAAATTAGTACTATTGATTACATCATGGCAAACGATAAAGTAAGCACACTTTTCACAGATGTAAGAGTCTACAGGAGTTACGATATAGATAGCGATCACTTTGCACTCTTAGGAAAGTTAAAACTACTGAAGAGGTGGGTTAAAAACAATAATCGTCAAACTTGTCCCATCCAAAAGATTTGGAAAGTATATTTACTAAATGAAGAATCTGTCAAACTGCTATACCAACAACGTCTGGAGCAACATAACAAAACATATGAAATTAGTAATGACGTGGAAGAAGAGTGGAGGAATTTGAAAACTATAATGGAAGCAACAGCATATGAAACACTAGGTTTTACTTCAAAGAGAGCGAAGAAGAAAGGGCTTAAAATATGGAATGAAGAAATTGAAGAAGCTGTTAATGAGAAAAAGAAATTATACCTGAGATATTTATCCAATAAATCCACAAACTAAGAAGGAATATACCACAATTTCCAACCACGTCAGGTATCTAACAAGAAAAGCCCAACAGGAATCATGGGATAAATATATAGCTGATATTGAAAATGACATAAATGGACGGCAGAAATCCGCGTATAAAATTATGAGGCACCTTAATAGACAAGAGAAGGATGTAGCAGATATACAGGTAATTAAGTCAGATGAATGGCTCTCTTATTATAAGAACTTATGGACAAATAAGAATGCGAGTGATAAGAATGAGAAGGTAGACAAAAATGAAAACCTTATTGAAGACAGCGTAGACCAGATAGAATTTGAGGAACTGAAAGAGGCAGTAGCTAAAATGAAAAATAGGAAAGCTAGTGGTAGTGATGGCATTAAGGCAGAAATGCTTAAATGTGCAACTACAGAGGTATAAGTCTCCTAAACGTTGCGTATAAGGTATACTAAAAAATTGTGACCTCTAGATTAAGGAAAATTGCAGAAACAATGCTGATGGAAGAGCAAAGTGGCTTTCGCCAAGGGAGGTCTTGCATAGACAATATATTTGTCTTAAAACAAATTCTAGAGAAACAGAGAATATAACAAAGAAACCCACATCTTGTTTGTAGATTACAAGAAAGCTTTTGACACTGTACCCTCTTTGAAGTACTAAGAAAGAAAGGAATCCCTGAACATATGATTCTTGTAATTGAAAGTATGTATAATTAATCCGAAATATGTATTACTTGGAAAACAGATCGAAAAGCGAAAGTGGACCAAGGCTTACGACAAGGATGCAGTCTTTCACCGATTCTGTTTGATATCTACATAGACGAAGCTCTTCGCGAGTGGAAGACCAGATTAAAAATTTTATAGTTTAGTATAGTTTAGACTTAACGAGAACAAAATTATGGACAATACTTTTTGCAGATGACCAAGCAATAATAGCAGAAGGAGAAGATATATTACAAAAAGCAACTCATGAACTGCAGCGGATAATGTCAGAATATAATCTGGAAATATCGGACACCAAAACGAAAGTGATGGCATTCCAAGGACGATACCCGGTACGCTCAAAAATTGTAGTAAATAATAAAACTGTAGAACAGATACAGCACTTCACATTCCTGGGAGCAGACATATCATTTTATGGCGAAATCGACATAAATAAGAAAATAGAACGATTCAATCAAATGAATGGTACCATAAGAAGAACACTCAGTTCAAAAGTGAGAAGAGACACTCTCATCAAATTTTATAAAGTTATGTCAATACCAACTTGCTTATATGGGAGTGAAGTGTGGACAATGACAAAAAAAGATATCTCAAGACTGCAAGCAGCAGAAATGAGATTTCTTAGAGCGGTAGTCTCCTAGATAGACAAAGGAACACAAAAATCCGAAATGAGCTAAATGTAGAATGTCACATAGAGAAATTCACTAACTACAGACTCTCTTGGCAAGAACATCTGTTGCGAATGAACAACGGCCGCATTCCTGAACAAATGGCAAATTATCAACCAAGAGGAAAGAGAAACATAGGACGTCCAAGGTTGCGTTGGAAGGACCAGTACTAAGCGGCGTAACAGGCATCATGCCTAAATACTTAAAGATAAGAAGAAGATGAATACTGACACGATAAATAAAACACGCATATGCAGAGCATTTACTAAAGTTAACATAAAATTATTTAGGGACTACTTGCTGAAGGAATCATGGGAGGCAACTTATAACGCTATTAACACAAAAAAATATAATTTATTTTTCTCAAAGACTTAATTTCCTTTCAGGCGTGCTTTCCTATTAAAAAGAGAAAATTAAATATTTCACGAAAAAGTAATATTTGGATCACACAAGGAATTCGAACATCGTGTAAAAACAAACGTACACTACTTTATTTTTAAACATCATAACGATTGATTGATTGATTCTTTCGTGTTTCCGGGCGCGTCAACTGCTTTGGTCATTAGTCCCGTTTGTGTAGTGCATGCTATTTTTCTCTGGTGATGGCGGTGATCTTCCCCCGCTGGATGGCGAGATCCGGCGCCGACTTACCGTCGGCTAGTGGGGTTTCCCCCTAACCAGGACTCTCCCACCACCAGGGCACCGCCCCAGCCGGGACAAGCTCTAAGCTCCCGACCGGTCTCCCGGAATATGTGGTAGTGTAGTACATGTTAGTGTAAGTGTGTGTGTAAAGGGAGAGGATAGGACAAGGAAGAGGAAGGGAAGATCGCGCGCGGTCCGTGGCCCGGTTGTACTGCTCCGGCATTCGCCTGGTGTTGATCGGAGAAACCACGGAAAACTACCGATCAGAGTAGCCGGCCGCAAGAATTCTCCTCCAGACAGCAACTGAGTTCGACCCAGCTGAAAAGCTAGTGTCGAAAATCCTGCCGCCGTCGGGACTCGTACCTAGGACCTCCCGGTCAGAAGCGCTGCAGTGACCTCAGTAGATGCATTGAGCTACCGCTCTCGGTCTAAACATCATAACGTAGCACCCGGTTTCCATGTCTACTTTCGAGAATATAAAAGAATTTTAAAGGAAAATAATAGTTCAGGCAAAAATAATGAAAAATAATGAGGATATTTTGAACGCTAGAAACAAAACTAAAGCAATGAGAAATATCGTAAAAAATACGACCACGTCATCACGATATTTCGTAGAGAATGTTTGGATAATGAAAGAGATACAAGTAATCCAGGAAAAGTTGCGAATCTCTTCAACCAACATTTTTCTAGAATTGCGGTTAATCTCACGAAGGGACTAAAACCACAAAATTCAACATTATATGCTTCACAAAAAAAATTCGTCACGATATTTACGAAACTTCTTCCAACGAAATCCTCAGAATAGTCTGTATACTAAAAAAAATAAATATTCATCTGGTTTAGATGAATTTCCGGATTGTTTATTAAAAACGTGTGCACTTGCCATTATACACCCATTAACTCACATTTTCAATGCTTCTTTGTGCACAGGAGTATTTCCAGATATTTTCAAAACAGCAAAAATTAAGTCACTTTTTAAAAAAGGGAAAAAATGAAATTCAAAATTACCAATTTCTCTTTTGTCAGTTTTCTAAAAAATGTTAGGGAGGTTTTTCTATACTCGAATGGAAACTTTTCTCAGGAAAAAGAAGCGTTTTCAGACTCGCAACCGGTTTCAGGAAATCAAAATCTACGGAAACTGCCATTTTTTCTTTCCTTAAAAATGTTGCTTCATCAATGGACAAAAATGAAGAACACATTGGGATATTTTTAGATCTTTCGAAAGCTTCTGACGTTATTAACTATAACATCTTGCTCTCAAAATTACCTTCTTATGGAATTCGTGGTATTGCTCTAGATTGGATAATTTCGTACCTTAAACATCGATCTCAAAGAGTAGAAATACCGTACTGGCACGAAAGGACATTATTTACTTATCTTTCCAATTCTTTGCCAATTGAACATGGGCTTCCACAAGGTTCGATCTTAGGTCCTATCCTCTTTCTGTTATACGTAAACGATATGCCCTCATCTATTAAAATGGAAGAACAGTTCTGTTTGCCGATGAAACGAATGTTTTTTGCAAAAAAGAAACAATAAATAGTACAGTGTCAGAAGTTTCAAATTGGTATTGTAATAACAAATTAATAGTTAACGAAGGAAAAACTGTTTCAATGCAATTTTGCGTTTCAAATCGGCAATCGTATGCTCCATTTAAAATGAACAATATGCAGTTAGCTGATGTTAAGGTAACAAAATTTCTAGGTCTCTCAATTCAATCAAATCTCAAATGGAATGTACATATAACAGAATTAAACACTAAATTAAGCTCATAATGTTACGCATTCAGAATTCTTTCTAATTCTGTCAGCCTTCATGCAGCTCGTTGCGTGTATTTTGCAACTGTACATTCCCACCTGAGATACGGCATAATATTCTGGGGAAGCTCATCCTTTAGTGGCCAGACATTTAGATTACAAAAGCAAATTATCCGAATAATGAAAACATGCCATCCACGTGATCCCTGCAAGCCGCTTTGAGCTTGGAATCTTACCATTGTCTTGCCTATTTATTTACAAATCTGCAGTATTTGTCAAAAATGACTTACTTCACGGTGGGAACATATTTTCAGGTAATACTGATATTTATAGTTACAACACTCGACGTAGAAATCATGTTCATCAAGAGTCAGCATCAACAGCTCGCTACAAGAAATTCACATATAATACATGTACGTTACTTTACAACACATTGCCAGATGAAATTAAACAATTAAAATTGGTACACAAATTTAAGTTAAAAGTAAAATATTTTCTGCTGCAAAATTGTTTCTATACAATTAGACTATACTAATCGTCAAAAAGAAAAATAATGTTTACTTTAACAAAACCAAGATATAGTATAATGAATTAGTTTACATTGGCATTGTATAATTTAAAAAAAGACTTAAATGCCTGTAACAAGTAATGTACTTCAGCTTCCGGGTCAATGACACCCATCTCCATCGGGTTTTTTGTCCAGTTTCCCTGATCCATTGCGCAAATGCTTTTTTGGACGTAAATGTAGCTTCACTATGCACACGTTTTGTTGAGCTTTCCTTTTGCTTGTAGTGGTAGTAGAGCTTAGGGTGAATTTCTATTTTGTTAGCAATACAGAAAAATCAAATCTGTTCGTTGGTTTACTGTTACCAATAAGTTTTCTATAATTCGACAACGAAAATATCTAGTTTTTGAAATGTTAATCTCTCGCCTTTTAAAATTTATTATTATTATTATTATTATTATTATTATTATTATTGTTATTATTATTTCAACATAAATAATTAAATTGTTGGGAAGGGATTCTGAAACTCAAGAAAGCGTGCGCAGATGATTTTTCCCCATACGTCACATACAGTTTTTAACTATTTTTTACAAAATAAATAAATATCAGGTAACTATAAATACCTCAGTTGTACAAAAGTAAACGGATTTGAGACAATGTTGTACCACAATCGTTTGTAAACAATAAAAAATCAAAATTATTAAAAAATGCTTGTATAACATATGACAATATGTATATCATTGGATTATCTTTTTTACGCTCGTCATGATACACTAAAAAATATGTATAGTTCCACTTGAAAAAACGAAGTTACCTCAATTTCTCGTAAAATACAAGCGATAAAATGCAAATGTATACATACATCAATTAGCCCCATTTCCTCATGCACTTCTGTGAAAACTGCATTGCAATAACTTCAACCGTTCAAAAATTACAGGAGGTGCGAAATTTATGTGACTCGCCCGTTATATTACTAGTTATATATTCGATTAATTAGCACACTCTTTCTACACAAATCTGGAAAGAAATATTTCTAAAAAAACATTCAAAAGTTCTCCTGATGGAATTTTGTATCTGCTGAAATTCTCCGCCCCCAAAAATTTCGCGCCGCACGCTGCAGCCTACTCAGCCTGTTCGGTAATCTGGCACAGACGAAAATCAGTTACAACTATCAAATTTGTGCTGTTTTCACAGCACTAGTTTTTTCGTTTATTTCAAATATGTTTTAAATAATTTCTAAAAGCTCTTTCTATTATTAAACTTATAAAAAAGCTCGAATGTAAGAAACGAACAAACAAAAATGAAATAATATACAAATCCGCAGAATCCAGCAACACAAATTACGTAGCATCCAACTGTCTGGGATCACTCTTACTACGTTCACCAATCGCAGGAAATTCGGAGCGGGCGACTATGTTCTACTCCAAATGACTAAAAAACTACTAATATTTTTGACAAATTCCACATGACATTATTTGAAGGTCTGTTTTTTGATGAACGCAGTTCATTAACAAAAGAAAATGTATCTTGACAATTGCAAGACGCGGAAAAAAATTGAAATTTTGCAATTGTCACAAATCAGAATTTTCAACGAACACGAGACCTGCACCATTCCCTTAATCGTTCCATACGCTATCCGAGGTCAAAATTTAATCAAAATTGTTGATGTCGTTTCTGAGAAACAAATGTTTAAACAAAATTAAAAATTGACTATATTTCACCCAAAATTAGGCGCAAATACTCAAATTTTCGAAAAATTGTACATTACCTAATTTCAAAATATATTTTTAAGGAATAGATTTCATTAAGGAAAAAATCTTTACTTAAATATTTTAGTTGTAGGAAGAAACCAAAAATGTTTTGAATTTTTGCAATTTTCGAAAAATCAGGGTTTTCAACGAAAAAGACCTGCGCCGTTCTCTAAAAAGCCCTCCACGCTATCTAATGACAAAATTTGATCAAAAACGAGTCATTTTTTTGAAAACCTCAAAAATGTCTCAGGGGCTTCATGCCCCCCCCCCCAAAAAAAATATCGGTTACAAATTCAAGAGGACGCGACAACAGTCAGATCGATTAGGGAACATATTGCTCCAGGAAGCTGGTTTCTTGGGATTACACGGCATTTTTTATTCTTACATGTTAGTATCGCGATTATCGATTTGTTTTGGGGGCCATTTTCACCTCTTTGTTCGGCTATATCTTTTATTGACAATCACTTTTTTAAAATGAAAATGTATGTCTTCTCACATAATTAGGTATAAATATTGTCAGTTTTGTGTATAGGTACGGAAATGCAGTGATTATAGTAATTCACAGCATTTTGCCACTGTAGGTACCTTGAAACAACCAAAAGAGGTTTTTATAGTTGTTATTTCTTTTCGGAATGTATTAAAATGATCTGCCTAAGAACAATGTCAATCCATTTGCCTGATTGAGAGGAATTAAATGAGTCATTACTCACCTCTATAGATACCGCACGTGGCTCAAAACACGTTTTATTTGCCAAAAAGCGCAAAAGCATGCTTTTGTAAAATTTCTTAGAATTTTCTGAATGGATCCGAAAACTAATCACCAGTCCCTCACCAGGAGACCGAGACATGTAGAATTACGTCTCAATTGCCTCGAATGGTGAACAGGAAGGGGGGGTCTAATCGTGAGTGACGGACGGAGGCAAATTATTCGAATACTACAAGAAGATAGGCCTTGAAGCATTGTCACTAAGACTACACAATTTTTTTAACGTAATATCAATTTTATTTGAGATAATTTCTTAGTTGAGAGAGTAGGTTTCCATGGGCAGAGTCGGTAGCTGCTAGGCTATCCGGAAGACCCCGCGTCCTAGGCACAGATGGCACCTATACTTAGGACGGGGCGTCTCCCGACAGTCAAGCAGCTAATTGTCTTAGTTGTTATGAAACTGATATTACACCGTCATTGGAACAGTTCGTTGGTGTAAATTTTATGAGATTGTTCTTATTTTTTAAGAAAGTACTATAATTTTTATAGAGCATCTGTAAGTTGCAAAATAATATTTAAAGTATTTCATTTTTCATATTTATTAATAATATAAAAACGTCAGAGCTTTGTTGTTGCCGTAATTTATTATTGATAATGTACTAATTCATTCATAATAAATTAACATAATAAACTATCTGGGGTCAATGAGGTTTCTACCACAATAGTATTAAATGTAATTTTAATATGATTACATATAGCCAGACACGTGTTTGGGAACACTCTTCCCATCTTCAGTGGTTCTATAATTTACAATTAAGTACATATTGTACTTAATTGTACTTACATGTATGTAATTGTACTTATATGTATGTAATATTAAAATTACATTTAATACTATTGATACCTCTTTGACCTCAGATAGTTTATCATGGAGTACCACAAAATCTCTGCTGCCACCACTGAAATTAACATAAGTCATAAATATGTTGATAATGGGTGGAATGATTATTACCAACCCACATACTTTCTGATTCTTGCCATTGAATTTTTACCTAATCGCCTTACTTAATGTGCAAGGCGAATATTGAAATTCGCTGCGCGCGCTCTCGGAAGACGGCTGGAGTTGCCACTCCGAGGCAGGAGACCAAGTCTCGGCTAAGCGACACCTGCTTTTTAACGGGCCAGCAAGCGTCACGAGAGTGGAAACGCCAACGTGGAAAAGAGCATGGCGGTGCCCTTTATACATAGAAGGGCATACGACACGCCGCGGCCGCTCGCGCTATGCAATTCTAATATTGAATGGTACGCCAGTACTATGTACTTAAGCATCACGCTAGACCGTGCAGCCTAACTTACCGTAAACGTCAATTACGCCTTAATATTAGAATCCGTTTTACATTCGGCTGAAAAAATGCCGCTCCTCGAAGAGCATTTTAAAACTTTTATTTAAATCTAAACGCGTCTAATAATGACATAATTAAAAACAGCCATGTACGAGCCGAATCCGACGGCCAAGTACAAGCGGATTCTTGGCTGTCCGCGATGAGCCGCGTCTCAGTCGATGGAGCTGACGTTCCGGCCATCTTGTTGTGGCCTTCAGAGCTATACTGCAGCAGTATCAGCAGTATAGCTCTGAAGAAGGCCACAAGAAGATGGCCGAAACGTCAGCTCCATCGACTGAGACGCGGCTCATCGCGGACAGCCAAGAATTCAATAATTCCAGTCGCGGAAGCCCACGAATCCAAGTACCAGCGCCCGAGAGATACGCCGCAGTAGGTAACCCCGAAACTGCAAAATTGGCGAAACGCCGACAATCAAATGCTATACACATCGCCAAAAGCGCGCCGAACGGCTAATGTCTTTCCTGACCTCTGTTTTTATTTTATTTTACAGATCATCCATAGATGTCCGCAAGAATGAGAAAGGCTACAACGCAGAGAAGTGTGGAAGCACTGTACTATGCAGTCACACGGAACTCTGTTGTATACCATGCTGAATAGTGACGACGAGGGGACAGTTGAGACTGGTCTGGGAGTTATTCGCGAGCTGAGTGCACTACGCTGAGTAAAATCTGTTACGCCAACCGTGTTTTTGTACACTAATTTGTGGCCTCTATACTGCAGTTTTTACATTGCTGCTTTTGACATTTCATCAGCTGTTACGATGCCATCCAATCCTTACACGTCACTAGTGAGGTCACTACGGTGGCGTTCATCCTTCCGATTGGATGACACGGAAACAGCTGATTTACTTCAAACTCAGCTTAATAAAAATCGCAGTATAGACGTTGGTGACTGAGCTACGTTTTGGAACTCCAACCTAACGTCTACCTAAGAATTGGACTTGGTTTACTCTTCTCGCGCGTCGATAACTTTAGCATTGTTTCTGGTGCCAAGGGGACTTTTGGAATGTAATAAAGCCTAAAATAAACTGTTGTACGACTTTTGTTCCTTATTTTTTATACATTTCAGCAAGAAAAAGTATTGTAATCGTGCGCCAGGAGACGAACTATCGACAAAAAACTCTCATTGCCGAGCCCTGGTAACGAAAAATGGATATATCTTGTTCCTATATATTGTACATTACTTCCTTTGACACGTTAAATACTCGGAATCCACATTTTGTCGGTTCTTGATACGGAAAAATCGATTCACAGCAAAACGTCTGTCTGTTCGTCCTTTTGTGGTCAACGCTAGCGCCTAAGCCGTTCAGCAGAATTTTTTTTCAAAATTGGTATTCCGCGATCCATTTAAAGGAATTCTAGGCTCTGCGCATTTGAAACGGATATTTTAATTTTTGAGGGTACTGTGCATCAAGTCACAATTACATTTTCAAAATTTTCTCAAATTGCTCTACATTATTTTGCTAAGTTTTATCCTCTCATAGCGTAAAGGAAGCTAGACCCTAATTTTGCGAACATTGAAAAGTTTATTTATTTATTTTTCGTCAAAAAAACAGTTAAAAACTGCGTATGACGTGCTATGGGGAAAAGTAAATTGTGTGCACATTTTCAAAATTCTGGGATCCCTACACCAAGTCATATACTACTTAAATTTTGAATTAAATAAACTATTTTCAAAAATAAAGAGAAAAAAAACAAAAAAACTCCCATGTAATAAAATCAATTTTCAAGGATAAATAAGCAATAAATTTTGAATTTTGAAAGGAAGAAAAAAACAAAAAACTCCCATGTAATAAAATCTATTTTCAAGGATAAATAAGCAATAAATTTTGGCTCTTATTACTTCCTGCCGCGACAACAGGAAACGATAATTTGAATAAATGTATTTCCCACCGAATTCTAGAAGACGTGCACATAAAATGAAGTTACATTTATGTCCAGAAGCAACACTAGGGGCCATCTCAGCATTTGCTCAATGGATCAGGGAAACTGGACGAAAAACCTGATCGAGATGGGGGTCATTGACCCGGAAGCAGTAGTACAATAGTTGTTACAGGTTGTTTATACTCATTTATACAGTCCAAATGGTAAATAATACATTATGTATCATTTTAAAAATTAATGTTACTTTTCTTGCGATGCTCAGTATAGTCTCTAATTGTATAGAAACAGTTATGCAGCAGAAACGATTTCACTTGGGATTTAAACTTTTCTATCGAATTTAATCGTTTAATGTCATCTGGCAAAGTGTTGTAAAATAATGTACATGTGTTGTGTGTGAATTTTTTGTAATGAGCTGTTGATACTGTCACCTGATGAATATGATTTCTACGTCGAGTGTTATAGTAATAGACTTCGGCATTTTCTGAAAATATATTCCCGCCCTTGAGCAAGTCATTTTTACAAAACCACTGATTCGTAAATAAGAAGACACGGTAATGGTAGAATTCCTAGATTAATGAAGAGAGGCTTACATGAATCACGTGGGTGGGATTTGGTTATTATTCGTACAATTCGTTTTTGTAATCTAAAAGTCTGGGAGCTATAAGATGTATTTCCCCAGAATATTATGCCATATCTCAGGCGGGAATGAACATTCGCGAAGTATACACAACGAGCAGTATGAAGGCTGACTGAATTTGCAAGAATTCTGAACGCGTAGCATAATGAACTTAATTTTGTGTTCAATTCACTTAAATGGACGTTCCATTTAAGGTTTGACTGAATTGAGAGACCTAAAAATTTTGTTGCCTTAACATCAGTCAATGGTACACTGTTCATTTTCAATGGGGCACAGAATTGTTTATTTGAAATGGAAAACTGCATTAAAACCGTTTTCTTTTCGTTCACTATTAATTTGTTATTTCGGAACCAATTTGAAACATCTGATATTGTACTTTTTACTGTTTCTTTATTGCAAAGGATGTTCGTATCATCCGCAAAGAGAACCGTTCTTCCGTTACGAATCGTCGAGGGCATATCGTTTACGTAAAGTAGGAACAGAATAGGGCCTAAAATCGATTCTTGAGGAACTCCACATGCAACGGGCAAAGAGTCGGAAAGGTGCGTACGTAATGTTCCGTCATTCCAGTAAGGTATTTCAACTCTCTGAGATCGTTGTTTAAGGTACGAACATAACCAATCTAGAGCAATACCACGAATTCCATATGAAGGTAATTTGGAAAGTAAAATGTCATGATCAATGACGTCAAAAGCTTTTGAGAGATCTAAAAATAATCCAATAGGTGCCTCGTTTTGATCCAATGATGAGGCGACATCTTTAAGAAAAGAAAATATAGCTGTTTCCGTTGATTTTGATTTTCTAAATCCATGTTGGCAATCTGAAAGCGCGTCGTGTTTAGTGAGAAAGGTTTCCATTTGTATGTAAAAAAGTCTCTCTAATATTTTTGAAAAGACTGATAGAAGAGAAATGGGCCGACAATTTTGAATTTCATTTTTGTTGCCTTTTTTGAAAAGTGGCTTAATTTTAGCTGTTTTGAAAATATCTGGAAACGTCCCAGTGTATAAAGATGCATTAAATATGTGAGTTAACGGGTGTATAATGGCATACGCACAAGTCTTTAACAAAGAATCCGGGAATTCATCTAAACCGGACGAATATTTACTTTTTAGTTTACCGATTATTTTGAGAATTTCATAGGAAGAAGTTTCGGAAACGAACATTGTGTCTAAAATTTTGGGTGAACTGTCTGTTTTTGAATTTTGTGCCTGAAGACCCTTAGTGAGATCGGCAGCAATTCTCGAAAAGTATTGGTTAAAGAGACTAGCCACTGTTGCCGGATCGTTCACATTTATATCGTTATATTTTAAAACAACATTCTCTACGGGTTTTCTAGTTGATTTGGTAGTATTTTTTATTATATTCCACATTGCTTTTGTTTTATTATTTGAGTTCAAAATATCCTGATCGTTTTTCATGATTTTAGCACAAAGTTCAAGATTTGTTCGGCGTTTTCCTACAACTACAATATTAAAGATAGAGATGTTTTCTTTCTTGTATATGTACGTATATCTGCAGTAATATACGTAGTATAGAGAAAGCTATGTAATGCTGCGGAAAGTCGATACACGATACAAGGAGTCGATACAACGAGAATACATGATTTGGGGTCCCCTGATAACGAATAAATGTTTTTTTTTTTTACGTCTGTGAACACCACTATGACCTAAACCATAAGTAGAAATTTTTCCAAAATTGATATTCCCCGGTCGATCTGACTCAAAGCTTTGCGATTTTGAAAAGCATTCTTTAAAATTTGGGGGTACTTTAAATGAAGCCACTGGGACATTTTCAAAATTATCTCAAAAATGGCTCCACTTTTTTTTATTTTTTTAAAGAATAGAGTAAAATATACTTATAAAGATAGCGTAGGTCCGATTTCCAATGTTATCTCAGAATTTTCTAAAATTTCAAAAGTTTGAATTTTTTCTACTCATTTCTATTACCAAATTCAAGATAGAGATTTTTCCTTCAAGTAAATTTTTTTCTCCTTAGTTCTTTCATTAAGGTCATGTACATTATTTTGAACATTTTAGAAGTTTTCGCGCCATATTGCGTGCAATTAAAAAAAATTACAAACAAGATTTTCTTGAAAACGGCTCTAAACGCTTTCTTTAAAATTTCGATAGGAATAGTACTAAATGCACTCTATAACATGGCATTAAAGCCATTCTGCTCTATTCTTTTGTTTTTTTCAAAAATTACAATTTTTTTTACTTGTCTCTCACGTCGTTAATATTTACATTACTGGCGATTTGTTGCATTTACATTTAAGCATGTTTGAGGACATGTGCTTTATGTGATGTCAAATAAAGTGTTTCTAAAACAAAAGTTTTCTGTGAAAATAAGCGGAAATTTCCGCATTTTCAGAAACGCTCAAACGCCATTTTCTTAAAAACGGCTCCAATTTTTTCTTCAAACTTTTCGAACGTATAGTGATTATTGCACTGTTTGACAATGCACTCAAGTGACAGATGACAAAAAATTAATTCTGCTGAATTCTTTTACTGTTTCAAACATACACAAATGTAATTTTTTAAAAAAATATCTCATGTCGTTAATATGCACATTTTCGGCAATTTGTATATATTATTGCATTTGTGAGGGGAAGTACTTCAAATGACTTACAATAAACGTTTTTAAAAACTCAAAAGAGTGAAAAAAAACTTCAAATTTTGCATTTACAGTGACGCTTGAACGCCATTTTCTTAAAAACGGTTACAAATTTCACAACGAAAATTTCCATGCAGGACGAGGTTTTACTCTTCTACAATGTTCTTAAAGTAATATTTGGGCGGCGATAGTTGGCAGTTGGTAAGTCCGAAAAGCCAGTCCAGACCAAAGAAATTGGAAAACTAGTACGAGAAAGTCTGTGCCATTCTGTTGCACCATTAGTTTCCTTATTAAAATATGTTGTTCAATGACATCTTCAAATAAGGTCATATTCAATTTTTCGAAACAATTATATTCTAAAAAAGGGCTGCATATTTTTTCGTTAAAATTTCTTCTCGTATAATGTATTAAAGATTTGTCGACAAATTTGTGCTAGTTTCATTTCCGGCGAACTCAGTATTTTCGAAAACTGTACAAAATTGCAAAATGTTTTCAGTCCCAAACTTCAATAATAAGTTAGCGGTTTTAGTCTTAAAATCTGTTCTATAACACTATCTTTAAAAAAGATCATATGAAAAAGTACTGAAGAAAGAATGTCGTATGCCTCAATTTCGTTGAACACTATGAATTTTCCAAAAAAATACAAATGTTATAATGTGAGGAAGTTTGTGTTGTAGCACTTCGAGTTTATTAATGGTATTGGTTTTTCCCCAGATAATTTTATTCCTGTCAGTCTTCATTGTTTAAAAGTCAAGTGCTACAAATCATCATTTTACTTCCTCGTATATGTACATAATGTTATGTAGTATAGAGAAAGTAACGTAATGTTTCAGTACAAAACGCAATTTTTCGACAGAAAAACTGTTATTGGGAGTCTTATACAAAAAAAAGTGAATAAATTGTTCCAATACGTTAAAAATGACTTCCTCTAACACATTGTGTGGTGAGAATCCACTATTTGTCCTTGATACAGCAATTTTGAATTACATTCTTTACATTTTGGGGGTACATTTTACATGAAGCACCTACGACATTTTAAAGATTTTCTCAAAAGTGGTTCCAATGTTTTGAAATTTTCCTAATTTTGTCAAAAATTCATTTAAATTTCTTGCAAGATTGGGGTGAAATAAAGATATAAAGATGGCATAGCTTCGACATTCACAGTTAACTCTGAATGTTCGAAAATTTGAAATTACGTCGGCGTCTTCCTACAATTGCAATATTGCAGAGAGATGTTTCCTTCAAATTAACTTTGTTTTCTATAATCAGTTCTTTCATTATTATCAAGTACCCTTTTTGTAAAGTTTACTAGGTTTCCCGTAATTTTGTGTGAAATATGGGCAGTATTAAAAAAATTAAAATTTTCTCAAACACGGCTCCAAATTTTCTTTTTAAACATTTGTAGGAGTGTTGCTACACCCGGTAATAGATAACAAACATTTCGCTGTATTTTTTATTTTTTTCAAAAATTATACAAATGTACACATTTTACGTTTCTATGATAGTTTTAAAATCATATTTCAATTCTACTATTACGTATCCGAAAAACTGAATAAACGTGAAAAAAAAAGTGGTTTACGCGCCAATAGATGGCGGTTAAGTTATTCTGTTATTATTAAGAAAAGAGTGGGCCCAAATCGAATGGACAGTCCAGACTGAAAAGATAAGGAAACTTGCTAGTTCGAGAAAGACTGTGCCATTCCGCAGCACCACTAGTTACTTTCTCGTTTATAGACGGGGTATAGAGAAAGTGATGTAATGCTGCGGAAAATCGATTTCGAAAATTCAAGGGAAATACACGTTTTGCGATATGATACCGAAAATGTGTGATATTTTTCCCAAAGCATTCGCACGTCACAATTTCAAAAACTGAACTGGATTGTTCAAGCCATTCTAAGCACCTGAAAATTGCACATGTCTTTTTCACTCCACTTACATGAGATCACAAAAAAAATGTCATCGACACCATCACTCTTTCACCAATTTTGATAATCAATTAAGCTGTAGATATATTTCGTACAATCAATCAATGAGCTTGCATACCGGGAGACTTGGGTGCAATCCCTGATCATGGTGGGTAATGCTATGAACAATCTGAAGTTTTTTTTGTTTTTTTGTTTTTTTATTTATTTTACGTAAAAAAAACAGTTAAAAACTGCGTATGACGTGCTATGGGGAAAAGTGAATTGTGTGCACATTTTCAAAATTCTGTGATCCCTACACTAAGTCATATACTACTTAAATTTTGGAGGAAAAAAAACCCCTCCCATGTAATAAAATCTATATCAAGGATAAATAAGCAAAAAAAAAGTTTTACTTTCCCGCTACCGCTTACGCAGTAGAGAGAAAGTTATGTAATGCTGCTCGAAGAAAACGGCCAATTTTCGGCAGAAAAGTCCTTATAACGAAAAAGGGTCCTGGTAATGAAAAAGTGGATAAATCCAGCTGTTATATTTAGAAAAAAAATCGTCTAACACGTGATGTAGCCAGAATCCATATGTTGTGGGTCCTCGATACCGAAAAATCGATTGACGGCAAAACGTCTGTCCGTTTGTCTGTGAACAACGGTAGCGGCTATACCGTTCAGTCGATTTTCTCCAAAATTCATATTTCCCAATTCATCTGGTCGATGTGGATCTGGCTCCTTGAATTTGAAACCGATATTTTAATGTTGGGAGTACTTTACTTGAAGCCTCCTGAAACATTTTCAAAATTTACATCGAAATGACTCCGACGTTTTTGAAGAAATTTTGTTGTTGGATAGTTTGAAGGACGTTTAAGAGAATGGAGCAGGTCTCATTTTTGTTAAAAACCCTGATTTTTCGAAAATTGCAAACATTCTAAAATTTTTCGACGTCTTCCTTTTACTACAATTGAGATACAACTTTTTTCTTTATGAAATGTGCTTAATCAAACGTTGTATCTTTCGAAAATATGAGTATTTTTTGTTAGTTTGACGTCAAACATAGTCGGCTTCGGATTTCCTGCGCTTCGTGAATGTAATTTGAGAATGCTTGGAAGCAGTTGGATGCTACGCGAGTTGGAATTTGTATATAATTTCATATTTCTTCTTTTCTTATATTCGAGCTTTTGTTATACGTTTACAAATTAATCTCTTGGAAATTATTTAAAACATATTTGATAAACCATATTTTCTGTCCACGTTGCAAGGAATGTATTTGCATTCTCAATGTTTTGTTGTTTTTTTTTTCTTTTTTGTTTTTTTTCTTTTTTCCAAACAATCAAACAATAGAAATTAGCTCAATTAAGTTTTCACTTTTAAAAATACGATTTAAATGTAATATGAAAGGAAAGTTCATATTCTTCAGGAAATATCAGATTAGAATGCAGCAATGGCATTCCGCCCAGCAGTCAGGCAGCTTTAGTTCTGTGAATTCTGTCTCATTGTTAGGACATGATTTAGCTGTATAAAACCAATTGTATTTGTCGAATTTGTGTTGATATTGGCTTGAAAATATTTTGTTTCGCACCTAATGTTCGACAATTTGTAATGAGTTTTATAAAAATGTATGACGGGTATGTGTTAATTCGGAAAGAAAGTGCAGTATAAATAGTAAGATGTAACCATTACTAAGAATAAGAAAGTACTTTTTTTAGTAGGTGCTGTTTAAACACCGTTAGTTTTATTGATGGAACCAAATGAACTTGAACATGAGAATTCTTGTCAAAGAACACACTACATTGCTACTACAAAATAAAATTAAGTGTAAGGAGAGAGTTGGAGAAACTCGTAAATCAGCTCAAAGAGTGTCTGATAACTTATAAATAAGCTTAAAAAATGTGTAAACAGTTTTAAGGATGGCTTCGTTGGAAAAAAAAGCCCAATGAAAGTACGGACTGTATTTCAAGAATGTAGTTTTATTGTGGACAAATAAAAAGACACTGCATCAAAAGCATGAATGAACTGGAATATGAAAGTGTTGTGAATCCAAGAAGACAATTCATAAATTTAAAAAGATTGTACACAAAGTAATAAATGAAATACAATTATAATTAACAAATTTAAAATATATCCATTAAATACTTAACTAAATTTAAAAAATTGCAGTAAATTCTGGTATGTAAAACCAAATGAAAATGTACTATAATGCATTTGAATTATGAGAAGTAATGTTAGCACAACACAATTAAATATTGTATTGTTAATATAAAATTCTCCACAGCAAGTCATCAAGATTTTAGCATTTCAGTTGACTTATATCTATAACTGTTTTATTAAAATACCTAAATAAATACATCTGCCACAATGTTTTAATATATTTAAAATAGCTATTATACCTGTTCAATAACACTAGCACTTTTACTAAAAGGTTGAGTGTTCAAACTATTTTTAGGAATGAATACTAGATGAATTTTAACTAGTATGCAAGAAATGTATTAAGAGGCAAGAACTGCAATGAATGGTTATTGTGCAAAAGAATTCTATAATAAGAATGGACATAATTGTTTCTTGAAGTATGAATTAATGATTGTTCACTTCTTACAGCCTAGATTATGTATTCAAAACAATTTCACAAAATGCCTTGCATTTCACGGACGGCATGCAAGATGACCATGCACTGTATGAAGTATTTGGCCACGTGAATGTTCATTTTCATAATACAATACTTACATTTTACCAATCTGGATGGATAATATTTACATCCAATCACACCAGTCCATTGCAGTTTAACCATGCATGACATACTTAATGTGCCAACAGGAACAAGAGAAACTCATTATAACGTGGATCACAGTTTTCAAACACTGAATTATGCATTCCAATATGCCAAGTATACAGCAAACCATTTACAGAACCTTTTTTGTCTTTGGGACCACATTATAAAGAACTTCACATCAAGAATGAGAAAAACAGATATACTTGAGATATTAGCACACCACTAACAATTACATACCTATTTACTTATACACTTGAACAATATATAATTTGCTGAATGTGAAATCACTTCTATGAGTATCACAGAAACTTGGTCTAACATGCAAGATAAGTATTGAAGTACAATCTTCATCTCTCATGGCGCAAGAGGAACACCATTAGTAGTAGTCTATACAGACTTACAATACTTTTCTAAGGCTCTAACAATATACAACAGCATCAAGGAACCAAAAAGTGAAAAATTAAACTATCATAAACACTCATTTTACTTTCACCAATTTTATAAGTTTTTAAGTTTATTGAGATGTGAAAGGAAATCTAAAAGTTTTCACCTCACTCTTCAAAATGATAAACATGTAAAGTTAACAGTCAGAAAATATAACAAAATAATCTGAACAATTTCTAATTACAAATTATTATATATTTGATGAGGGCAAACAATGTGCAATTGGCATAAATATGCAGTAAAGAGAGAAAAGAATGATAATATAAAAAATATACATAACATTTTATGCCATCAATATTTGTTACTTTAAAAATATCAAACAGAAAGCTTATGTTCCTTCTCTTGTTCTTGTTTTATTTCTTTGGTTCTCTCCAAAGCTTTCTTACCCTTGAAGACTTTTTCTTTTGATGTATCTAAAGTATCAGCCAGGTTTTCACCCATCTCCTGTTCAGCCTTTTCTGACAAGCTCTTGTTGCATGAGGCTCCAATTAAAGGAGCTTCCTTGAGAATTATCTGATTTTGTGGAATTCGGTCCACAACAGTCTTCTTTGGAGAAGTTGATGAAGCACAAATGTGCCCTTCTGGTACTGGTATAGCCTTTGGCTCAGGAGTAGTAATGGATGGAGATGAAAATGTTGATGTTAACACTGATTTAGAAATAACTGAAGAGGTATCAATAGCAGCAAAACGGCGGAACGTATTGTATTCTGATGATACATTTCGTTGTGCTTCATCGTCATTGCAATTATTAAGAGAGAGAATTGTATGTTTAGTTGTCTTAAAGGTCCCTGACTTACTAACATGTTGAAAATCAGAATGGAAGATCTGGGTAGTTGTGTGGTCCGCATTGGAGAGTGAGAAATCAGTAGTTTGAAGCATCTGCGGTTTTAAAGGTTTATTTGAAGTTGACACAACAGGAACTTTCACTGAAGAAGGTGCTGACATGGTAGCATGTTCTGTGGTGTTAACTGCGATGGAATCTGTCTTGGAAATAAAATGTGAAGTAGTACAATTACTAATGGTGGTTAGTTTGCTTTGCTGGAGAAAGGGAGCAGATGCTCTTTTCTCTCCAGCCCCTTGTTGATCTTCACATGGTTGGTCAGTAACGCAAGTTTGAGAATTATTGGGTCGTTCACCTGAACATCTACATACTTCAGTAAGCACTGGTTCACCAGTGATTATGGGGTTATCCCTCCTGCATTCCACAGTGCGATTCTGCTTGCCAGGACGATTGAGACACCCAGAACAACGGCTCCATGCTCCAGTGTGCCAACGTGCTGGACACAGCTGTTTGTTACATGCACGATATTTTGCATCAGGCTTGCAAGCCGCTTTACAAAACGAGTCACTGACTTTGCCTGCTTGTTTCTCCACGCATGTGGGGCGAGAAATTTGGGAGCCCCCTTCACATCGAGCTGAACAAGGCTCCCAATCTAGAAATTCCCATCGGTAGGATGGAGTATATTCGGTACTGTTGTGTACATAAAAGCTCACGTATATGCCCGGATTCGGATGTCCATAGAAGACGGCGTAAATGAGTAGGTCTTCTCCCGTGGGACCCTTAATAAGGAGAGACTCGCGCTCAGGTTCTGGGTGAGAATACACACCAAGTACCCCTTCGCCAAACGAGTACTCGCCGTTCGCATACTCTGAGTAGTTACCGTTTAGGAAGAAATGTTTCCCACATTTGTCAGAAACAGCTATAGTGTTAACAGATGGCTCTTTCTCTTCTACTCTAACGTTATAGCTACCCTGAGGCACGGTCGTAATAACCTCGTATCCCTTACCATTAATCGCTTTGTAAACAGATTCTTTAAGTTGGCAGGTGGAACCGTCTCCGCCACATTCCCCACACATGTCTTCCACAGTGTTCGAGCCCAGTACCCAGTCGCAACCGACCGGCACGCACCGGCCACCTACACACACATCGTGCGATCCCTTCCGGCATCGGGTGCCGTCCTTGACGAGCGGAGCCAAAGACGCGTAGAAGGGCACATCGTTGTAACAAAGCAGTTCGCACTCGCTACCCTTCACGTGCGTGTAAGGCTTCCACTTGTACAGCTTGCCGCTGAAGGGTTTGTCGTCGAACTCCGAGCACTGAACTTCGCGGAACGAGGGCTGGTGCGAGTCGCACGGCTCCGCGTTGCAGACGCGGTGGCGCTTGCGCTCGCCCAGGCAGTAGCGGCCTTTATTGCGCGGCGCGGGGTTGTCGCAGCGGCGCTGGGTCGCCTCCACGCCCGCGCCGCACGTCCGCGAGCACTCGCTCCACGCGCCCCACGGCCCCCACGCGCCGTCCACGGCGCCGCCCCTTCCCGGCGCCCGGGATTTCCTCCGCGCCCATCGCGTCCTTGCACTGGAAGCCGGCGTCGTACATGGCTCCCGGAGGCATATCGAGCCCTTGGTACGGATGGCCCGTCGGCTCGTCCAGCAGGCATTCGCCCATGCCGCCGTCCAGCAACGCGCCGATGAACCGCCTGCTGCAGTTGGACCAGGCGGTGGTGCGCGGCGACATTTGCGCCGCCATCACGTGGACTGTTCCGTCGGCCGCCACCGGCGAGCAACCCGGCCCGCCGTCTTTCTCGTTTTCGTCGTGCGCGCAGCCCATGATATGGCCCAACTCGTGCGTGACGGTGACGCCTGTCGACAGCCCGGCATCTTCGCTGATGCAAGCTGCGTGCTCGGGCTGGCACGCCGCCACCATGGTTGCTAGTCCTAGGATGCTGCACGTGGAATCGTTCTCTGTGCAAATGTCATACCGAGTAATCAAAACCGCTATGTCGTGATGGTTGGGATGGCGCGGGTCTGCGGGGTTAATACGCTGCGCCCAAACTTTAAAGCTTGACAATGTTTCCTCAGCTTTAGAACTGATTGTCAGGTCTAGTTCTTCCTCTTCTTTTTCGAGTAATATTATTCGCACGACTACAACTTCCAGCGTCCGACCCAACGTCGCATCGTGATAGTAATCGGATACCATGTTCATCAATGTAAGTATATAGTTTTCAATGTCATGATCTTTATGGAATTCAATAAACTTTTTGTCTACCACAACAAGAAGCTCCAAAAAACGTGCAACGAGTGTAGCGTTCTCGGAATTTTCCAACACTTTTGGAAAATCGGGGTTAGTCTCTATCTCACGGGCAAATCTCTCTTGCCACGCACTTTGCCAAGAGCCACGCACGCCACAGAACCCGCTGCCGCCGCCCCCTAGGTCATTTTCCTCCTCTTTCCCGCGCCGCAGCCGGCCTTGCGACGCGGCGTCCGCGCGAAACACCACGTGCACGTGCCGTCCTGACGCGTCAGGTCGCGCCTCTGCCTGCGGCTCCACAAAGTACCGGTCGTCGCCTGTGTGCACGTAGCCGACGAGACCGTCGGGGGCCGCGCACGGCCCAACATAATGGCACTGGTCGCGCCTGGCGAGCCGCAGGCGGGGATCCCCGCGCCACAGGTCGCGGCGCCGACGCTCCACCACCAGCCCCGGCGACAGCCCCGGCGAAAGGGGTTGGGCCACAGCTCGACGACGCGCGCCCGCCCGCCCAGCGACAGCTCGTAGCGCACGTGAGCGGCCTCCTCGGCGGCGCCCCGCCGCGAACGCGTGCGGGCCGCCTCTAGGTCGTAGAAATGCGGCAGGTCGAACGACTGGAAGGCGCCCTCGGCGTCCACTTTGCGCGGCACCAGCGTATCGTAATCCGAGAGATCGCGAGTGAAGCGACCGCCGCGCGCTCGCTTCTTAGCGTCCGCTGATCGCCACGCGACGCACGCCAAATATAACAGGCACAGCTGCATAAAATGACCATAGCGTTTCGCATCCATTATTGCCCAGTGGCACGGATTGCAGAATCACGAGTTGGTGTTCTATTGACCAACCACATAATTCAGGACACGTATCATAATTCAACCGGGCTATATTGTCGACTATATGAACTGGATGTCGTTTTTAACCTTATCTGCTATAGTACTTGATAATCAATTGTTTTCTCTTCACACTTGTCTTTTTGTTGACATAACGTACTTCTATATTGTTACTGGAGTGCATCCAAAAGAATGTACAAAAAATACATTTCCATGTTACATCTTTTACATGTTTTTGAAAAATTCGTGACAAAAGGCCATAAGTTATTCTTTCAATAGATTAAACTAGTATTATTTTCTTAATAAGAATAAGTTTGGATTCGGTTCTCCCTATTATAATTTATATTTTTTTAATATTTTTCAGTCCCTTTTTTAGTTTTTGAACAACTGCAATTAAATACATCCAAATTTGTTTCCTGTTTTTATTCGGTGAAAATTGGCACGATTCAGTCTCCCTCATCAGGTGATACAATCTAGTAGCAAAGTAGTAGTAGTAGTAATAATAATAATAATAATAATAATAATAATAATAATAATGATGATGATGATGATGATGATGATGATGATGATGGCGGCTTTATTTATGTGACGAGACTCGGGCCCGCTCTTCTGCCTAACCACGCCACGAAGCAAAGTAGTGTAGAGTCTCCAAAACTTCATCTCAATTTTCATTGAATAAAAATATGAAATAAATTTGAATGTGTTTAACTTGGTTTGACCAAAATCTAAAATAGGGGCTAAAAATTATTAGAAAATATAGAATTATTCACTGAGCGCTTTTTAAGTACCTAACACAGTAATATACTGAATACTCTCATTTATTGAAGAAAAAATTGTTTTAACCACAATTCACTCATTTTTATAACATAAGAGAAAAATGTATTGTACAAATACAACAGACTGTTTTCAGTATCAAAGTCTGTTATCAATATCAAATATTTCAATATCAAAGTCTGTATAGATGTATATATTAGTGAAGTTTATGGGTTATTCACTTCTTTTTTTAGTTCTTAAGATATAAAGTAACAATCTATTACACACTCCTTTTTACTTGACAAAATATATTCAAAATAAATATAACTGGAATAAGTATACACCTGGAAACATGAAATATTCAATGAAATAATTTTAAAACTACAAATAAAATGCATAAGTATTTGCGAAACAAATTTTCACAATGTGTTACTAGTAAATCAATTCACAAAATGACTTAATATCATTCTATTTCAGTTGAATGACTCAGAGAATGTAGGAAAAAAGACTGAAGCAATACACATAAATTTTCAAAATTCAAGTAATTTTCATTAAACACAGGAACTGAAAATTTGTTGCATGGTGTTACAATCTATTGGAAAAATTGACCAATTTTAAATAAAATTAATTCTAATCCCAACTCATATTTATTGAGGTTGTTTATATGAATGTAATATAAATGCAATATGTTTTTTTCCCAAAAATTGTTTTGGTGTCATTTTTTTCACGAGTGTAAACATCAGCAATTATCATTTACTTGAAGATAAAATCCTAACAAATGTTAGCCACTAGAATTAATAATTGAATGCAATTTTAAGAAAAATATTTAAGATCATCAGTTTTGGCCTACCAATACAGTGCACATTATTTTAAAATTTTGCCAATCTTTTATATGAATAATTATCTTTAAAATTAAGTGTATGTTATCCACCTCTGCCATTTTGTAGATTTACATTGTACTCAGTTAAACCAATTAAACTTTTCTTTTGCAAAAAAGTCCTAGTCTGAAATTCTAAATTTATTACATTTTTATGACAAAATAATAGCCTTGTTTCACCAGCATACTTTCAAGTCAACAAAAAGGGCCATTGACCTCAGTGATTTACATTATACAACCTTGAGTCTGGCTAATGCAAACAAATGCATTTTGAGCCTAAAATCACAATTTTTTTCCCACCTCTTTGCCCTTCCTCCAGTACTGGCAAACAAGGGTCAAGCTTAATCATAGTTCAGACATAGAAGCTTTGTGCAAAGGCAAAAGGTAGCCAAATTTCCCACCTTGGAGATTCTTTCTAAATATCTCTGTTTAGGAGAGCCCTGTTCGAGGGGAAATTTTTGTCTGTAAATAAGGTGAGAGGATGCATTAATCTACTTACAATACAGTACAATGAAAGTAATAATTATTAACGTAATATCAGTACCGCTGGCAAAACAAGTGGAGAAATTGTAATAAATATGATTTTTTAAGTACCATATTTACTTAGCACATGTACATTTTTAGTTCATTCTTTTCTCAAAGCAGTTCATTACAGTGGGAAATTTAGGTCAATATTGTAATTTCTCCAACATCAAACCAACAGTAAAACTCCTCAAGTTCTAAGATTTAGCAGCTCTTACAATTCTTCATAGAATAATGTAGTGTTATATAAATTATTTTGAACAGCATAAGTAAGTTTAATTAGTTTTTCAAAACTGCATTCTTCCTTTTGGTATTTCCACTATCTTTTCACCTCACATAAATACAAAGACCTGCAATATTTGTCATGTCCTACTAAAGAAGTTAATGGTTTTGTTGAATTTGTCAGGCTTAATTCATTCATTAGCATCAGATTTAATTGTTATTTTCTGAGGGATGTTTTTCCAGATGAAAATCAGTCAGAGTAGATCACACTCCATTCTCTATCGTAAAATCAAAGGATCTCTTTACTTTCATATATATAAATCCAGGGCATGGTTTTGTTTTGAATCTGAAAGCTGAAGTAAAATGCACCCCACACTCAAACAAGTAGACTAACACAGTAAACATACACATTATTTTATGGTGGAGAAACTTGAGATGCAAAAAGTCAAAAACTTAATGATCATAAGATAATTTACCTGTATTTTTACACTTTCTTCGATCATGTACAGATTTTAAAACACACAAAATTTATTTAAGTAATAAATACTATTTTTGGTGTTGAATAGATTAACAATATTACAAAATTGATATAAAAATGTACTTCAATGACCAAGCTTACACCAACATGCTATTCAAAATTAATTCATATTTTGAAGGACAATTGAGAGATTTGGAACAATTCAGAGCACTAAATACAATTTCAAGACAATTGTATACTAAATAAACACCAGGCAATTGTGTACTACACAATCCCTGGCATTTGCATATTGTATTTTGTTAAAAAACATCCTGTGGTTAGGAAAGTTCAAAGCAATAATTTAAGCTAATGCGTAGATGTAAAGTTATTGTGTTAAGGAACATTTTTAATTTTCCCTAATAAGAACATTAAGCGGTTGTTCAACCACATTAGAATCACATCACTTTTTCCTCATCATCTATCTCCATGCTACTAATTAAACTAAATAATTCCAATGAGGGTTCACTAGTAATTTAAAACAGTACCTACAAAATTCACATTCTACAACAGATTTGACATTACTATTTACTAGGTATTTTCAGTGCCGGCACTAGGCATGGGCAGACCGGGCGATCGTAGAAATTAGAACTCGGGAAACCATTACTGTAATTTTATAAGTTGTGGTACAGTAGTCTGATATTTTATAAACTTTTCAATTAATTTTTTAGATTAAATAGTTAATTAAAGTCATTACTTATAAGGTAGGATTCTATGAAAAAAATGTCAGACAATCCCAAAAATATTACAAAACAATGTTGTCATTGAAAGTTTTTTAAGCCTTCAAATTTTCTCCTCTTAACATCCAATCTCCAACTATTCTCCTCCCTATATATATATATATATATATATATATATATATATATATATATATATATATATATATATATATATATATATATATATATATATATATATATATATATATATATATATATATATATATATATATATATATACATACACACACATATATATACACAATACAGATATTGGCCATGTATTTTCATTTAAGTTTAGATCTGAATATCCCGAATTGAAATAAAATAACTTGTATAATATCTTGACAAAATTTTCACATTTTAGTTTTTTCTAAGGGGTGGGGGTGGGCACTACGTTTCAACATTGTCTAGCTCCGGCACTGGGTATTCTGTAAAGTATTCTGTTCGTATCAAAGGAAATATCTAGTTCCCTTTCAAATGCTGACAATAAATAAATACATGAAGACTTTTCTGGTATGAACCAATGTTCCCTCATCTGCTTGAGTAAGTCACATTCTAAGAAAAACAAGTCATATTTCAGCCCTTTTTTTTAAGATAAAATTTATTTAAGCCACAACAATTTTCCCATGTTAATGGTGAAATGGGAAAATTGCCAAAGGTCTACCCAGCAACTAATTAAAAAGATAAATTAATATTAATTAATAAATTACTATTGGTTTATTTTTCAAGACATTTATACGATGTGCTAGAATTAATGCATCACATTTAAGAAAAAGTACAACCCTTTAGTACAGCAAGTGAGATATACTAGTATAAAAGTAAATCATTGATCAAAGATTTCTACAGTCATGAAATTATAAGCAAAAAATATTAAGACTATAAAGAGGAATGTTTCAAAACTTTACAACTCTAGTAGATAAATATAATAAAGAAAAATTACAAGAATATCATTCATTTTAGGGACTTATTTAAATATATTGGCTAGTGATGAATACAATGGTATCCAGTCATGGATACCACTGTTTCTCATATTCTGTACTTTACCTAGACACTATTATCCTACCAATTTTTCAGCACATAATATTTGATAAAACACAGTCTAATCATTACTACCCTCAAATTCAGGTTTCCCCTTTTTGGTCCTTTTTCTCTTGTCTTTTAATCATTTTCATAATTTTACATATTTACTTGATAATTGAAAGGAACCTTGAAAGAAGCATTTTAAAATGATTTGTATCGTGAGGAAGTACTTGCAGACACTACTATCTTTTCAAAAATGGATTAGTTAAACAAAGAGATAGTTTATTGAAGAATGAAAAAAGTTAAAGATTGTCTGTTTCTCCAGTCAACTGAAGTGTTGCTAAAATAAGTTTAAAATAGTGCCAAAATTGTTACAATTATGTACAGATTTATTTGGGGATTTTCCCTCCACAAAGGTTGACAATTGAATAAAAAAGTTAATTTCAAATTTTCTTCCTGTGTTCGTTTTTTCCATCTGAATTATTATGTTATAACTTTCCTCAAGATTTTTGAATCATACAAAAAAATTCTTCCTTATTACATTCATACCTCTGACCAAATCTACCTGAGAGATTTTCACAAAACTTCTTTCTCTTCTTTAAATAAAATAATATTACAATTAAGAATAAGATGAAATCTACCTTCATTCTTTGGAATGCTTTCATACCTCTTTTATATTTTGTCAGTACTGGGGAAGTGCAACAAGAACAAAATACTTTGTAATCACATAATAAATTACCATTCAAAAGAGAAACAAAGAATTTCAAATGGAATTTAGTCTTCAGTCTCTGGTAATAAATAGTTAACAAAGAATCCACAATACATTAATTAACCGTTTTTGTCCTAATGTATATATAATTCAACTGCTGAAATAAATATATTCAGTACAATATGAAAAATGTTAATTTTGGAAAAAAATCCTCAACAAAAATTGCCCTTTGTGTCTTCATTTGTACCCACAATATTACAAGTATTAAAATAAATAAATCAAAATTCGATCAACAATTATCCTAAAACCCTTCAGAATGAACACTGCAATGATTCGAAATTTCTTGCTTTAAACTAAGCAGAGCTATACAGAACTTACAAATTCTTTCTGTGAAGAGTATCCTTCAAACTGTAATGTATTTTCCTATTCTCCAAGATCTCTGCACCTTCAATAAACTAGTCATTTCCTCTCTCATCAAATCATCTTACAACAATCTAGAGAACAAACAGCAAATAATCTGATATTTGGCACATCATTTCAAACACAATTCTTATGACTGCAACTTAAAGATACGGAACCGATACATTTAAATCTCAAATTCTTACACTGTTTAATGACGTATATATTGCTACAAAGAGAAAACTGTTCAAGTCAAGCTCTTTCACCTTTCAGACACCACATTCTATTTCAATCAACACAATGTGCATTATGATAATGTTTATTTTAATTAATATTTTTAAAAAACCCAAAACATAATATTAATGACTTCAATGAAATAAATTATTTTCTATGACACATGCATGTACTTTAACATCATTTCTAATTCACTTTATATTCTCACTAAAACCTTTACTTAGAGATAAAATCAGGTTCTAACAAGCAACCTGTAAAGCTACAAATACAATGAAATGGTAAGAAGAAAACGCAGTAATATCTTAAGATACTTTTCTAACATTCAGTTTGATCTGACCTAGAATATGGACATATCATGGGCAAATTTTTTCTACTTGGACACCAAAAACTAACATTGCAACTATGTAATACATGAAAAGTCATGAAAGAAGTAAGGTAATGAAAAGTACGGCAAGAATATGCATCAAGAGGTAAGAACTGGATAACTGGAAAGAGCATCATCAAATTTGATAAAATGCTTATCACATTCAATATTATCTCAGAATTTTCTTTAATGGTTAAAATCAACACACACGTTCATTTCGACATAGAAAATCACATGGTCTTTACAGAGGGCAAACGCTCATAACAGTATTTTATAATACTTATTATAAGTGCTTTAGGATGTGTAAGACAGAAATATTCTGCAAGTTTACAATCTCTGTATACCACAAAGAGAACATTCAGATGCCAATCCAGTGATCTAAACTTAAGTCTAAATTCTCTCAGCCTGTACCACCACACACTCCTCACGTGTCTTCTCACCAGGTGCCCAACACGATCGCTTACAGCAGAAGACCAACACTGTGCCAAATTCCAGATGAGTCCCTCCATGTACCCCCTGAAGCTGCAGCCGCGATACTAAAGTTGGTACAATCTGCAGTTCGAAAACCATTTCGCCTCGGCAGTGTTGACACCGTGTTGGTACGTTTGGTTCTGGATACAGTAGCAAAGGACCACCACCATCTCGGCAGTACCTATAATTCAATATTAATATAATATTTGCAGAAATTTAAGAAAATATTGTGATTTAAATACAGATGAAAACTGTAATATGTATTTCTATTCTCCATCTCTAAACTATTCATATACTTAAAAACAAGTACATTTCAAAACAATATTTTCAACCTGATGAATACAAACTAGTGAAAGTTGGTTTTAGAAGATCAAAACTGGGCATTCATTTTACATTTCATAATGTGAGGTAGCTATTTTATTTCTTTCCTACAACAATTAAGTAAATATTTCATGTTGCAATATCTTTGGACTTCTTAAGTTCAAGAAAGATCCATAAAGAGAACAAAGGAAGACATTGTTTGAGACGGTGACATTATCTTTAATAATTCTAATTACAAAACTCAATCATACAAGCAATTAAAAACATTTATGCATTTTATATTGGAAGAATGAAACAATGATGGCAATTATCCCTCATAATTTTATTCTCACAAGGAGGATGAAAGTTGACTTGCTCAAAACCAAATGTTCAATTCTTGACTAAGCAAAGATAATCCAAAACATTGTGTACAATTAATGACCAAGAAGAACAATAAAATTTGAGTACCACTGATTATGCACAAAACCAGGAGTTTAACTAAAATTTTTTTTAGAGAAATAATGAGCAGCATTTCTGCATATTTGTCTACCAACCCAAAATATAATTGGAAAGTCTCATTCCTTGTGGCAAGAACTATGAAGAGGGCAACCACAGTTTTGACCAAGCTACCCCCTTGCAGTATGATAGATCCCTTTTTTTATTTACCCCTTCGCAAAAAAAATTAGATTACCACATTCATTGTGATCCAAGACATGTGTCACCAAAGGTTAGTCATCCACTAGTTAGACTTACAGTTCATAATTCGTACATAGAATCTGTGGATGAAACCAAAATGAATATTGCTAGACTAATAAGTGCCAAATTTGAGGATAGGGATCCCAGAACCTAGGTAGAATTATTTTGTGATGTCATGTCAAACTGAGTGCACATTGTGCACTTTAAAACGATCCAAAATAACTTATTCTGCCACCCGTCCACAAGCACAATGCAAGTCTACAGGGAGTAGATACGTCAATAAATAACAATAATTTTAAGTAATATCAATACGTGGCAGACCAATGACAAATCGAAGGGTGAGCAAAAAAGAAAAATTGAAAAAACCGTCAGCCACTGGCCCAATAACACAAAGAGTTCTCAGCCCATATCAAACAATTCAGAAAAGCATGGTGAAAATGGATACTAATAAAGACAGCCTAGGGTACTAAACATAATTCTTCAACCTATTTTATAGGTTGCTACACATCACACGGACGGGGCAGGGAGACAGAAGCACCGTTGGCCGCTTGTTATCACTAAGAGCTGCAGTGTTTGGATATCAATTGGCCGCTTTCAGATGTGATGAATCCATTTAATAAGGAGGGTATTCAAAATGAAGACAATTTAAGATGTTCAACAATTCATAAATTGTAGTGGCAAAAGTTGTTAAATATGATAAAATTGATGTAACAATGCTGTTTGTAAATTCAAATGTAAATATTACTATGTTAGAAATGACACAAAAATGTGTATTTATAGCAATTAAGACTTTAGGTAACAATAAAGGACTGGCCCCAGATGGAATCCCTCCCTCACTTCTGAAAGCACGTTTGACATTTGAACACAATTCTTAAAACTTAAAAGCTTTGAACAGAATTCTTAAATTGATATCATTTATAGAGATTCTGAGAAAGCGTTTGATTCCATTAACCATCCTTTGTTCCTTCTTAAGTTGGAATCAATAGGAATCTCTGGTATTCTACTCAAATGGTTTCAAAACTATTTAACTAATCAGACACAAAATATTAAACATATATCTTACATTTCTAATTCTAAACATATCTCTTATATTTCCAACCTCAGGAGTACCAGAAGGCCCTAGGACCTCTGCTTTTTTCTGTTATTTATTAACGATGTTAAATCTATTTTGTCATCAATACCTCTTTTGCTATTTGATGTTGACCTTAATTATTTAAACAATTAGGGAATATACAGGATTGTCTTCAACTTCAAGAAGCAACGAATCAAATATTGCAATGGCCTAACATCAATTGATTACCATTAAACATAAAAAAATGTAAAATTATGAGGTTTCATAGGGGGAAACAGTTTTTAAACTATCCTTATTACATAGACAACCATCTGCTTCAATCTTTTAATGAATATAGGGCTACATGGGATTTGGGAATTATCTTTGATATCACATTAAGTTTAGTGAATCATTATAATTATATTACAAAGCATTGAAATTATTGGGTTTTATTCGTCGAATGATCACCGACTTTACTGATTATACCATTAAAATTTTATATAATTCTTTAATCAGGTTCTCAGGTTTGGTCACCTTACAATCTATGTCACCTATCAATGCATATCTACAAGATTGAGAAGCCACTACTTAAATTTTTAGATTATATGGCTTGGAAAATGAAATTTACATCCCGCAAGATATCTCATAATCCTTTTCAAATAGCTTTGTACTGAACTTTTGTCCCTTACAATCATATAGAACTCTGAAGCATTTGTTTAATATTCAATTTATGCAACAATAACATATACAGCACTTTTCTGTAATCTAAATTACACTGCAAAATTCCCATAAAGAATCCGCATAAGTTAACTGGAATAACTCAAACTTTCTTTGTACCAATTGTCAAAATGAATTATTTATACTATGTGCCTTTATTGCAGATGACAAGACTAGTAAATGAATATAGTAATTTGGAAATAATAAGTGCCGATAAGAATTGTACTGATAGAATAGCAAAAAACAATATTCAATGAGACTTTGAGTTATATGTAGCGCCAATATAAACTTTCTGCAATTTTCCTTCAACATAGTTCTTTTATGTAATACTTTGTAAACCACTGTTTATTGGGCAGGTTGTCTTATTTATATCAAAATAAATTAGAAACAAATCTCCAGTTTTGAAACCATGAGATTACTTATCATTTGGTATTGAGAAGAACATATGTGTGCCTCAAGGATCAGAATAACATGTGTGCCTCATCATTACTCAACTATTTGGTGGTTGTGACTATTAAATTACTAAGTACATGGAAAAACATACCCCCCAAAAATAAAAACAGTGTTGAAGAAAGTCTTCAAGTATATCTGCTACAAGAACAGAGTATTAAAAAGCTATATCAACAGAGATAAAATAATTAGTTAGCAAATATACCAAGTGCCAAAGTAGAGAAAGAACAGGAAAACATTAAAACCTGTATAGAAAAGGCTGTTTTTGAAAGCACTGGAAAGAAAAAGAAGTTTAGGAAAATGAAAAGACTCAGAGTACAGATTGACTGATTGATTGTTCATGATTCTGGGTGCATCAACTAATGAGGTCATTAGTCCCGTAAGTGTAGTGCATGATTTTTTCCTTGTGAGGTGATGATCTTCCCCCACTGGATAACAAAGTCTAGCGCCAACCTACTGTTGGCTAGCAGGGTTTTCCTCAACCTGATATCTCCCACCAGCAGAGCACCACCCCAGCTGGGACAAATTGTAAGTCCCCAACCGGTCTCCCAGCATGTGTGGTGGTATAGTGCATGTTAGTGTAAGCGTATGTATGTATATGTATGTAAGGAATTAGGTTAGGACAAGGAAGAGGAAGGAAAGGGTACTGCTCTGGCATTCGCCAGGTGTTGATCAGAGAAACCATGGAAAACTCCCAATCAGAGCAGCCAGCCACTAGAATTCTCCTCCAGACTACGACAGAATTCAACCTAGCTGAAAAGTTAGTGTCGAAAACCCTGTCACCATCAGGATTCAAGTCTAGGACCTCCCGGTCAGAGGCACTGCAGTGACATCAGTTGATGCACTGAACTACTGCTCCCAGTTCAAAGTACAGAATGAAGAACTTAAAGAAGCAGAGGCAGAAAAAAAGAAAGAATACTTGAAATATGTTCAAACATGTAATGAAGAAAGTAAGAAAGAATATAACTGCCACAGAAATGGAGCCAAAAGGCTATCATGCATATCACACCCAGAGGTGTGGGATCGTTTCATAAATAAAATAGAAAATGATATTCCTGGGTAACAAGTACTAGCCTATAAAAGTAATGAGACAACTCAATCAAAAAGAAATGATACCACTCAACTGAAGGTTAATATGAAGAGAAAACCCAAAATGAAACTAAAACATGGAAGCACTTTTCTCAATTTAAGACTATTACATCTATACAATCAATGTTGGCACAAAAGAACAATACCAGACGAATGGCAAACTGCCCTAATAATATCTGTGTTTAAAAAAGGGGATTGAAGTAACTGTGAAAATTATAGAGGTATTAGCCTCTAGACAAAACATATAAAATTATCCAAATGAGGATTAAGACAATTGCTGAAATTATAGTATTATAAAGACAAAATTGCTTTAGAAAGGAAAAATCCTGCACAGGTAATGTTTTTACATTGAAATGATAAGAGAACAAAGAAGAAAGTTTAATTTAGACACACAATTGCATTCACTGATTTTCAAAAAGCCTTCGACTGAGAAAACAGGAGAAAATTGTGGGCCATAATGGATAGAAGAGGCTTTCCAAAACATTCAAAAAACATAGCTAAAATGCATGTACAAATATGAACATCTCAATAAAAATAAATTCACATCAATCACAAACATTAAAAACTAACCAAGGATTAAAACAAGGTTGCAGCTCTTCCCCAATATTATTTAACATCTATATTGACAGAAAATTAGATGGAAATTAAAAGTAAAACAAGATAAGATTAAAAAGAACTAATTACATCAATATTCTGCTATTTGCTGATGATCAAGTCATTATATATAGAAAAGAAGATACTCAAATGGATTCATCAATTAAATCTAAGTGTAAAAATTATAATATGAAAATATCAAAACAAAACAAAGGTATTTTAAAGGAGTTTACCAATTAGAACAAAGATTCCTGATAACCAAACAATAGAACAAGTGACATTTCAATTATCCAGGATGTGATTTAAGTTACAACCGGAGCCAAGATTTAAAAAATAAATTGTACAGGTTCCAATATATATGCAGCACTCTACATAGAACGTTGAGAAATGAAGCTAGAAAAGATACAGTGTTAAAATTTTATAAAACGGTGGTAACCAGTAGTCCCATATGGGAGTGAAAATTGTATTCTCTCTCAAAAAGAAAAATTTCATCTCTGAAACTTGCATGTATGATTTTTAAGGAGAGTAAAAGGTTGTACTTTGCTAGATAAACAAACAAATAAAGATATAAGAAAAGAATTACATATATTTAGCATAAATGATTCAATACAACAATATAAACAAGAATGGAAAAAACATTTAGAAAGAATGGAACAAAATAGGCTACCTAACCAAGTGACACAGTACAACTCAAGAGGACGGAGTGTAGGAAGACCATGTAGAAGATGGTTCGATATGTGAAGACAGAATAGGCAGCTGTCTTGTCCTTGAAGTGCAGAAGAAGAAAATAATAATTATTATTATAATACGCTGTGTTAAATACATATAATTTGTCGCCAATTGATCACTTACAAAGAACAATGCATTATTTCCTGAGCTCCAAACCTAACAAAATGAAGAAAGAGCAAAAAAAAGTAATTATTATCAATCGTACAGTACAATTGCTTCCAAAAATCCAACCCTTTCAATATTGTGGGTCAGGATGAAACCCTTGGGTTCAGAATTGGCTGAAATGACAGATAGCCGTCAACATCACCATACTGGGGATTTAATGTGGCACATGAGGCTGCCCCAACAGTACCTACATTTTAGCAATCATTTGAAAAACAAACATATTATTCAAAGCTGTGAAAATGTATCAATATTTACGAGTACCAAAAAAGTGTGAAGATTATTATCTATTATAAAATGTTTAATTATTAACCTTGTTTACCTATTTACTGAACAACAAGAATACAACCTGCAGTTCATATATTTCAGAGTAATTTCAAAGTACAATAAAACTTCAACAGTAATAACAGTCAACACTATCATGGATTACAATTGTTCAGTATTTTACAATAAAAATTAAAAAAAACTAGCTAAACTCTTGCAATTACATCACACAAAAACACACATCAAACACACATTTTTTTTATTTATCCTTGAAAATAGATTTTATTACATGGGAGTTTTTGTTTCTTTTTTCTCCCTCTCAAAAATTCAAAATTTAAGTAGTATATGACTTAGTGTAGGGATCACAGAATTTTGAAAATGTGCACACAATTCACTTTTCCCCATAGCACGTCATATGCAGTTTTTAACTGTTTTTTTGACGTAAAATAAATAAATAAATAAATAAACATTGCAGCGCACTGCAGTGCCTTGAGCTCCAGAATTTGATTAATTTAGTCAAAGAACAGTAAAAAGTATATGTGACATATGGGGGAGAAGTACCATCTGCATGTTTTCTTGAGTTTCAGAATCTCTCCCCAACATTTTAACTATAGACAGTTCAATGATGAATAAAAGTTTCCAAAAAAACAGGATTAGCAACATTTGAAAACTAGACATTTCGCTCGCAAGTTATAGAAAACTTATTGCTCTAATCCTACCACTACTAGCAAAGGGAGAGCTCAATAATAGGAATCAAGCAGAATGGCCAACTGAGGGAAGGATTAATGGAAAAGAGGTAAAGAAATCACAGGAAAGCATTACATTTTGAAGATGATTGTTGCTTCATGCAACTCAGGGATGGTTGTTGCTCCTTTAACAAATAACACTTCAAATCTGAAACTCCACTCACCAATTCACCATTCTTAAAACCAAGTTGACACTTTACCAAGAACATTTCAGTATTTTTGTACCCAGTTAAAGCAAAATCTGTTGTGTCATCCTTACCGCAATATCTGCCCAGCACTCTGTTGAATTTTGGTAACAAAATGATGAAACATTTTGTCACCATGAGCTGGAACACTTTTTTCATATTTCTCAGCCATAAGTTGGTCTCCTGGTTCTTTTTCATGTTCAGGACTGTGATGCGGGCTTCCATCATCATTACTATTCTGTTGGTACTCTTGTAACAAATCTCTCACATGCTCCGAAATAGGAGTTACAGTTGCTGAAGCACCAGCCAGCTCCTCTTCTCCAACACTAATAAATGACGGTGCAAACTGGGGAGAGCCACCATTGCAAATTCCACTTATTTCAGAGGGCATAGGGGCCACTTCTTGAAGAAGAGCAATAAGATTATGCTGAGGAGCAGTAGGAGTGTCAATGCTTACAATCTCACTTTCTTCACCTTCTATTTCTGCTGTGGCAGAAGGTGAATGCAGTCGCCCTACTGCTCCCCCTTCTTGGGCTCCTGCAACTCCCCGGCCACCACCACCTCCACCACCACCCCCATCCCAATTGGCATTGCACTCATTCACATTAAGTTGGCCCAGCTGCACTCTTATGTCATCTTCATAACTTTCTGTTTCTTCTTCATCATCATCATCTTCAGATAGTCTTTCTGAACTAGTTTCATGAGCCCTTATAATATTGCCATTTTCTTCATTATTGTTTACATTATTGTCATCATCCCAGTCATCAGCATCACAGCACCAGTCTGTTGCAGATAAGGTATTAACAGTTCCTGAAGAATCTTCGTGGTCACTCTTAACCTCTAATGTCTGGCTTCGAATGCATGTCCAACTATAGAAAAAGAAGCATTTTAATAATACATGACAAAAACAACAACCAACAACAACAAACATAAGTTTCATGCTTTTATATCTCTTGCATGTACCTTTCATTCTGATTCCAGCAATTGGGATTGACACAACCAAACAAATACAATGTTCTGTGATGAGGGTTATTTTCTAAAGGGGCATAAACCTGAACGACAAGGGGGAGAGACAATCCACACAATTTACAGGTGGGAGCTGAAATTCCATCGGCAGGCCAATCCTTTAAAATAAGACATAAACACAAATATTTTTACTGGTTTTATTTGACATGTATTTAATGTGAGTCGTTCATGTATTAAGAAGTTTGGAAGATAATTATTGCAAAACGACAAAAATACGCTTACCGGTTTGCCTCCTATTTTGTTTGTGGTAAAATTCACTAGGGTCTTATGTTTTTCAGTTATGCACTCGTCTTCAAAACCTAAAAGCACCTTCACGCCTTTTCGAGCCATGGGTCTTAACAAAACAATACGACACGTACAGAAAAAAATCAATTACCCAACCACTTCCAGACTTAATTAAATCGTGAGCGGCACTGCAGGTGTTTCGCGACTCCGTTTATCCAGGGAACAAGCGTATCGATGTCACTAATTCAATAACTAAACAATTTTGCCTATTGAAACATTAGTTACTCTTCTCCTACATACTAGGCAATATCTTTCAAGCCCTACCAGCGACAAACACCATCAATCTCCCTTATCAACCCCGTACCAATTCTACCCCAATCATTCAAGAGATGCTGGGGGAAATGCGACCTTGCACCCCCTGTCGCGAGGCATTTGACACTCGAACTTTTTATAAGTAGGAATTACATTACTACCTAAAAATTAACGTACAACGTCAGTGCAAAAAATAATTACACCGAATCTCAGAATTTTCAGTGGTAATATATTCAATAAGTCAATTTTTTCATACAAATAGAAGTTCAAATATAGGTCACCAGGAACTGGGACAAAGTAACACCAACTGTTGGCCGAAAGAAAAACCAAACCGACGTGTGGACCTCTGGGTTTGGATTCTCTGGGCGAGGCTGCACTGCGTCAGTACCAGTGCTGCCACCAGTGTTGCCATCAGTGCTGCTTTTTCGAAAAGCAAGAGAAAACTCGCATGGAGGCGATTTAAAGTAGGTTATGTTGCGTTCCAGAGTTCTTGATTCAAAGTAACATGGATGTTGGTATTTATTCGTACAAACAAATTGCCTTTCTAAGTTAAAAAACAACATGCATTGCAACAGTGCATTTGCTTTGCTTAAACCAGTTTGTGACGAAGTTGTCAAAAATCCAACCAAAAAATGTCTTCAAGATTTGACAGAAACATTTGGTAAAATCCCTATCAAGGCACTTTTGCAACTCCAAGATTATGTATTATATCCATTGGAGCTTAATCTTCAACGTCCTAATGTCAGGTGAATTAACCACATAATTGCTATGAATAAAGTTTAATAGTCATTACATAAAAACTAATAATCATTTCTCATAAATTTATGACAGTTCTGAAACCAGAAGATATATTATTGACTGTATCAAGCAACTCATATTGTGTACTGAAGTAAACAGCTCGAAAAAGTATCTGAATTTGTATTCGTTGCTATTTATTCAGTTATTTGATAAAGATTCTTCATCTATGAGTAAGTTGATTTGACAAGTATTACATTATTTTTAGTATTAATATGAATAAACCCTTTTTTTTTTGTTTTGTTTCTTTTCAGTTGCAAATGTTTCTGAAGAATTAAAACTTAGTGTTATCCATTGTGTCACAAAAATAACACAGAAATGCACTGATGATATAATCAGACAAATTTACAATAAGAATAATGTACCAAGAATAAGCCAGGGAATTTTTATTTGTGTACATATCATGCAAAATGAAAGAATGAAACCATTAAGGTAAAAAATTTTCACTTACAGTTTGTGATTCATTGCATAATTGTTTCAATTATGTGATGTAACTGAGAAAACAAAGGCAAATTTATAATGTATGATTGGTGAAACAAGGCAAGTTCATAATTGGTTTATTAATTAAAAATATGCATGTTTCAAACAGTGAAATGTATGAACAAAGCTAATTTAAAATTATTTTCATTGTACTATCAAAGTTAATACATTAATTCAAAATGAGAATGAATTTTCCTTAAACAATGAAAAAGCATATAGGATTGGACCGGGTATGCTATAGATGCACTGTTGACATGATTGAAATGTTTTTCTATGAAATATGTATTATTTAAAGATACAGCATTTGAAAGGCAATATATGAGAAAATTAGCAAATAAATCAGATTTTGAACTGTAGTCAGAATCAAAGTAATTAGATTTTCATCAGTTTTCCTAAATGTTCAATAAACATTTTTCAGAGAATATCAGAAAAAATGTTATTTAAATTGCTGGACTATAAAACATTTTTGGTGGATTTGCAAGGCCTCTAAGTGAATGTTCACCAATACGTAATAACTAATGGCATATGGTTGTTTTGTAGAGTGAATATTGATCCGTTTCAACAACAAAAATAATTGCGACACATTCATATTAATATTAGACACAGTATACGAATACGTAATGGAAATCTAACTAATTTTCGTTTGAAATTTTAAAAATTGAAAATGTTCAATTTCTTTGAGACTGCCTCTTCCAACTGCAATATTGAAGTTAGAGATTTTTTGCAATGAAATTTGCAAATTATATTTTTAAATGATGCCCTGTAGAATTTTTTTCAAAATAAGCATAATTCTGAGGAAAATCCTAAAAATTGTCAGTAACTTACAAGATTTTCTTAAAACATGTCTAAACTTTCTCTTTAAAGTTTTTTGAAAGACTGGAGTATAATACACCAAATTCCATTCACTCAAGTGTCGTTTTGATTTTAACTTTTGAATTTTCAAATATTAAAAAAAAATTGTAATATTTTTTTATCCTCTTGGAAACTGATCTTTACGTTAGAAAAATATTTCGTGATATGATACAAATTTGTGAGCACACATGCTTTAAATGATATCTTATGAAGTTTCGTGAAATCTAAAATGGGTCAGCCAAAAATAGTCTGTGCCACTTATCATTAAGAAAATGTGACAAAATAGAGAAATTAAGAAAATGTGATAAACGCCCAGAAATAACTAAACCATAAAGTTAATCGAAAAAAAATTGTAAATATTGTATTTAATAATATTTTCTGTAGGATACGCTAATTTTGAGAATTTGAGAAATTTGTATAGAAATTAGTGTGAGGGACAAACAGTTTTAAAGCTAAAGGAAATTTCCAGCATTGTTGCTGTGTAAAAAATGGTGTTGAAATTCCTTGAGATGTACAGAGAAGGCATTGCTTAGCACACTATGGGCTTTATATGCAAAATGTTCAATTTTTCTTATGAAGTTGGTTTTAGAGGATACTAGAAAATTTATGTGCTGTGTTTTAAGTTTTTGAGTTTTGCCCAACATAGCTAAAATATGAGAAGTACATTATTTGCATCAATATAATTTATATCATTTTAGATAAGCCATGCGAATAAAACACAAACTTATTGCTATGTTGTAACACCACTAGCACTAGTTATAGACATTTTACTGTTACTCCATGTTACTGTGAAGCTGTATGCACTTGGCAGTAATCACAATGGTCATAAAATATTTACTCTGGAAAATATCATTTTATCATCACATCTTCTAGAAAACATCATGATCATAATAATAATAATAATAATAATATAATAACGACCATAACATTCTTGTTTAGAGTTGCAGCAATAGAATTTATTATGGCAATTACCCAAGTTGACAACCAGGAAAGATACATTGAAGTATGGAGACCTTCAATAGCAGATATGATTATGTTTATTGTACCAGGAATATTAACCGGATTGCATAAAGTGATCATTGGAGATGAAAAACAAGGTCATTTAGTCACCAAGGTAGGTAATAATTGTTTAAAAGGTAAAATTTTAAATGTTTACATTTGTTGTAAAAAATTTTCATGCTAACAAATTTGTTTTTTTTAAATTTTTGTTATTGAGTTGCAAATACTTTTACAAATCTACCTAGGTATGTTCATGTTCAAGTATTAAAATTATATGTATTCATATTTTTTTGTTTTCCAGACAGCCTTACAAGCATGGAGCAGGATTTTAGTATTAGTTTTGGAAGACATAATTATTGCCAAAACTAAAACTAAAATGCATTTTTCTGCAAAAGTAACTGAAATATCTGATGCTAAAACAAAAAGTAAAGAAAGCCCATCTGAAAAAGAAAAAGAAACTGAGTCAATAATAAAAACAATACAAAGTCAACAACGGACATTAGAATGGGCAAAAGGGGTGGCAGAAAATGTTCTTAAAATGTCTGAATCTTTGAGATCATTACAAAATCATAGTCATTGGAAAGTGAGATATGAGTTAGCAGAATCCTGTTATTCTATTTTAGAAAAATGTCAGCAACATCTCGAGGGAACATCTGTTATTTTTGTTGAAATACTTCTCAAATTATCAGATGATGATGCAAATCAGGTGGCCTCAACTAGTCAAGCAGCTATCAAATGTCTTGCTCAAAAACTTGAAGAAGAAGATGGAATATCATTATATGAAATCTTAGAGGAAAATTTTTATGGTTTGGTGACCAAATTACCTCGGATTATACATGTAGAATGTAAGAAAAATTATTATCATTTAGTGCAGGAGTGTCCACCTTGCAAGGCCTCAAGAGCCACAACTAAAGCCTTGAATATGATTATGGGACATATTTCCATTATTTGGGCGATCAACACGTGTTGTTGATCTCTGTTGTTTGCCCAGCAGCTCTGAAACTGGGAGATGGGGATTGAACCACGCATGATATCAAGTCATATCATGCATAACTCAGTGAAATACATTAGGATGATTTTGAATTTATGAGTTTTCTAGAAAAAATCTTAAATCTAATCTTGACCTATTTGTATTTGAAGGGAGTGTTGACCCTAATAGGACGTGTGTACTAGGCGCGCAATGTTCTTGCTCAATATGGATGCTAGGGACTTTCTCTTTTGACTAGTAAAATCTTTTGCGGGCCACAATAAATGACACCACAGGCTGCCAGTTGGACAACTCTGATTTAGTGTAACTAATTTCTTACAGGTACATTTGATTTAAAAGATACGATGTCCAGTTCCCTGAACATTTAAAATAATAATCAAAATTTTATGTAAGGAGTGAATCATTATCTATATGTGGATTTAAGTTATTGATTCTTTACATCCTTCTTTTTTGAGTTTCAATATGTATGTGTTCAAGTGCTCATGGAAATTTTGATAAAATGAAGTATGTTGAACAAAAACAAAACTTCAAAAAGGGTTGGTAACACAGAGAGAATAATTAGTCTATATATTGTCTGTCTGTATATCGAGGTAGAGTTTTAGGCAAGCTGCAATAGTGCACATATTTGTGAATAAATCTGTACGTCACCAAATGCTTTACAAACTTTCACTTTTGTTTATTCCATTATTAAGAAGTTAAACCATGGTATTCATGATTGATTTTCTAATCCAACTCATAGACAACTAATCTAAATTGAAAAATACCATTTGTGGCTTCTTATTTGTAGCATACATAAACCATATGTAAACTGTTTTGCGAGAGTACCAACATTTATTGGATCGTGTACTAATATTATTAAAATTGTTTGTTATGTAAATGCTGCACAAATTTATTGATTGTACTCTGTAATTGCAATTGCTTTTAAAGCACACACCATTGCAAAAGACATTAAAAGATCTATTTGAAATATTTCTTCATAAAATATGTAATGTGATATATATTGGATAACTCATTACATAACTTAAATATGGTGACTTTAGGTTGAGTTCATCAGATAGTATGACAGGAGACTAGTTCTTATTAAAAGAATTTATGTACATTTGTCGGTTTTCAATTAAGATTATTGTATTTTTTGACATTAGCTGACAGTGAGAAATTGGCAGTTTTACGGCTGCTGAAGCAATACTTAACACTAATTGGCTCAGGAAGACTTCCTCAGTTGCTGCAAAAAACTTCACACTTAGAACGTACAATATTGGCCCTTCTGCAGGCAGCTGAACTACAGTCCAGTAATATGTCTCTTCTGAGTGATTGTAGCCTTCGAGGTTGGTACATATTAATTTAAGAACTATTTAAAAAAGGAAAATTGTGCATTAGGAGTACTTCTAAGCCCTAACATAGTAAATAAGTACCCTAAGAAGTAAATATGTTCTAAAAAATACTTGGTGTGGCACTCAGTCGTGTAGAATTAAATTCTTTTAAAGGTTTCATGTATCTAGCCAATGTTTTTTTACATTTTAGGATAAAAATAGCTTTGAATTAACACTTGCATGGCCAAGCATGATACTGAAACGCAGCTGTTGGTGTGGGGGACCCAAGTGACCGCCATGAAAAGTTGTTACAAAAAAGCTGTTATATTGTGTTCAGAATGATATTTGCATTATTACTGTATTGTTTATAATTTTACAATATTGTACAAGAAATTTGTTTAAATTTCGCATGTATGTTGTATAGAAAAGTTGAAAAAATAGCATTTGCATACTCTTCTAAGTCATGATGTCATGTTTGGAATAACTATTATATTAAACCTTTGTAATTTCATATCATTATTATTACAAGAATACTTGGACACACTTATAGAGAACTTTTAGAAAATATGTAAAATATATATCTGCTCCAAAATCCACTGTCTAATATCTCACCCAATCATAGCTGTCGTAAATGTAGTTTCTTACAACTTATGCAACAGAATTGAGAAAGTAAAACGCTGTGTGGAGAGTAAAACAGAAGATAATCGTTAGCTATCAGTACTTACAAGTTTCTCTAACACAATTGTGTAATATTAGTTATGAAACAACGGCCAAATACTACAGAAATATAAATGTGAACGTGAAAACATCAACAACAAGAAAGGCAAATGAGGGGTATCTTGAGTACCGCAGAGTCGTTTCTAGGTGATCCAAAAACCATATTACATTGAAAAATGTGTTAAAATCTTCCAAATAAATGAATATTTACATACATGAGAGAAAAAAATTCTACCATCTTTTGTCTGCCAATCATAAGGGAAAAAGAGAATAGGGGATCTTAGGTCCCCCGCTCAGCCATGTGAGGGTTTAAATGTGCTTCTCTTGCATGTTGATGAGCTACAGTAGTATCAAATTGTTTCATTTTTCTTTACAAATTTTCTTGTATGAACAGTTTGCATTATACATAGTAAATGGAGACCTGAAGATGACCTTAATTATTTATAATATCATATTGTCATGATGTCCAAATGAAAGCGCTGCAAGCATCTTAACTTATATTTATAATGAAAAAAGTATGACAAAAATCATTTGCAAAGTAATTAATATTGTGAAATTTCTTGAATTTGTTTGTTAGATCTTGAACTTAATCAAGATGCGATTTTTCATACACCATGGAAACAATTTAAGCATTTTGCTGATAAATCTATTATTGAGAAATTAGAAGTAGTTCTCATGTTGTTGGGACAAAATGGAGATCTAGAGATATTATGTAACCATTTACTGGAATTGCTGAATACTGAAAGAGAACATCGGAATGAAATTGTATTTGTTCTTAATGAAATCATATTGGGAGGTAAGCAGCAAGATATGTACTCATTTATTTTGACTTTTTAAAAATTAAAATTTAATTTAATGTTTTATTTCCATCATTCATTTTTCACTGAATATAAATACAATATTACTCAAACTTCTCTGTAATAAATAGTTTTAAATGTTTGTTGGTCTTTCATGAAAAAAGGGAGCAGTTAATCAACACTATTTCTGATTTAGTAAAAACTTAGATGAAATTTTGTGTCAGTAAAAAGGAACGTTGTCTTATATAACACTTAAGCATCAAATGCTGCATTAAGTTTAAAAACAATATAATAATTAATGTACTTACTCTTGACGAAAAATTTAGAATCTTTTGTGATTCTGAATTGTTAATGTTCAAATTGGATTCTAGTATATTTAAATTAAAAATTATTTATAAGGTCTTGAGTGTTTTTGTTACATTTTTCTTTATTTTGAACTTCCTTGTTATGTGCTTGCAGGATTACATACAGAAGAAAACATTCATCTTGTGAAAAATATCCTTGACACATACTTGTCTCCTCAGTTATGGTATGTTCCCTTGACTGTATCAGTTACAAGAAATGAGACTGATACAACTTCTGAAGTTTTAAACATCAGTCAAGTCCGCAGTAATTTACAACTAGTATGCTTACTGGCAGAAGGGATAGGTTACATGGCAACAGCTCTGGGGACTCGATTTAGTCGTTTCTTGATGCATTGCCTGTATCTCATTGTGGAACGTGCTGGAAGCCCCCATGAAGCCCTTACTGCAGCAGGTTTGAAAGCTGCTGCTGCCATAGCAAAAGCGGTACATCAAGGAGATGATATCACAAACCTACTTTCTGCAAATATGGACTACTTTATGGTGCAGGTATGTTTGATTCTCAAAAAGAAATAGGGACATTTTTAACCTTCTAATACACAGACAAAAACAGTATTCCTAAATACACAGGTGGGGTGCTACAGAACCCCAATTAAAAAAGTGATAATTTAAATGATTAGTCCTTGAAATAAGGACAGAAAGTATCGTTTCAAGATCAGTTGTATTTGCTTACTCATCTTCAACTTGAAATTAATACAGAATATCGAAAGTTTTGCTCAATACATGCCAGGTACACATCTTTCTTATGTTCAGCACAAATAGGTATTTTATATTTGCCACCAAAAGGTTTGTTTTTCTATCCTTTATTCTTGGACATACACCACACCTAGCTTGTTTTGGCAGATCTTTTCTTAGATTTGTAGTGATTTCAGGCGATAATTCTATTCTAAATTTCACACTTCCTAATACACAGATGGTGTGCTATAGTACTCCAAACAAGTAAAAGCACATAAAGTATTAAAAGGACATGTACAACACATGCACAGATACAAAGATAACTTACTCAAATGAGAATACACAGAGTGTGACGAAAAAAGCTCAACTCCAGCACGACTAGCGTCAATTCAAAGTATTTCTGGGGTGCCCTGGCACACCTCTGTGTATTGCAGGGTTACATGTATGAATTCTATTCTTGGCAAGATTTCTTAAATGTAACTTTTTTGGAATGTCAAAGTTGGACATGTTTTTTGTGAGATTGTAATATCCATGTGCATGCTCACAATTGTTTTGTTTTTTAGGTATCTCTCCGATTGCGAAATATGCGAAGAGATCCAGGTGTTCTTAGCGTTCTCAGTATTGCAATGCGCCACAGCATTCAGGAGATGCTTCCTTATTTGCAGAATGCTGTTACTGAAGTAAGTAACCTGTTTCATGATTATGCTTTATTGTTAAATATTGAGGCATATATTTTAAAACTGCTAATGATCTTTTATAGGTTTTGTTGCAGTGTTGTGATACTTTCCAAATGCAACACACATCTTCATTTCTTCATGTATTTTACACTTTTTTCCTCTGCGTTAAAAAATGGTTTCCTAGTAAGAATAACAAAAGAAAAATTAGTCGCAAAGAAACGATTGATATTCCTTCAGTTGTTGATGAATTTGTAGAGTATATTGAGAATAGCCAGCGATGCAAAATCCATTTCAAAGATTTAAAGTTTAATGAAGGATACACTGAGCAAACCAAGGAAATGTACGAACCTATTGAATCCGATTATTTAGAAGAAGAAACTCCTGAAAAACAAGAGGTTCCCAGTCATATTAAGATGACTGTTTCAGTGGTACAACGGTGTTTGCATTTGCTTCCGAGAAAAGATAAACAGTGTCGACTTCAAGCTTTGGAAGCCCTCACTGAAGGTTTAGAAGTTTTGGCAGATTATGAGGATGAATTACTTCCTATGGTTCATCAAGTTTGGTCCCCATTAATTGGGCGCTTGCAGGATACAAGTGATCCTCTTATACTCAATCGCAGTTTTATACTCCTGACTACACTTGCTCGTCTGGCAGAAGATTTCATAAGAGCACGCACATTGAAGTAAGGGACTTTGTTATGATATCATCATTAGAGAGCAGTTAAGGCTAAGAATTTTTCAGTTAATTTTCAGTTTTCTTTTAAAATCAGTTTTTTTGCTTTCTTTCCTTTTGGCTTCCTTCCTTTCCTTTTCCTTCTTTTGTCCCTTTGGGCTTCAAAATCACTGTTCAAGATATTCTAATTTTTTAAATAATTTTAAACAAACATTAGTAACAGACAGGATCTTGGCAAATTAATTTACCTACCAGCAATGATTCCTTATCAATAAAATTTAATATTTATTTGTCACCTAATGCTTTGATCAATTAAAATAATATATCATATCAGAACATAAAAATGTTTGTAATGTGCATAATAAATTACATATTTACAGACAGGTGTGGCCAGCACTTTGCAATTTTTTGTCTGACTCTGCTGAGAAAAGTAAGAACAAGAGCTCAGGATCTGCTTTCCAGTATTCACAATTATTCAAATTGCAGTTATGCTTACTTCAAGGTTTAGGAGATCTCGCTTTACATTTGCAATTGCAGGAGAAGGAAGTTTATCAGATGTTGAATGCTGCTGCACCATATCTTAGTGCACGTCAACCCAAGTCCTTGCAGGTAATTTGAATTTACAACACTTCATCTTGTTTGCACTGTAGGGCTAATGATCACATCTCAGAAAGAATAGGCTACATCAAAATCATTCATATAATATATAATATAATAAGATATTTTCATTTTTGTATGAATTTTAAAAGTGCAACTCTAAGGGTTGTTTTCTTTTGGCTAAACTACACTCGTCCTTACGGAGTTTTCTTCCTCCACAACTCTTACAAGACATAATGCCATAAATTAATCTAAAATAGATAAAAGGAGGTGTTGTTGTGTTTTTTAAATTCTTTCTCATATACACATTAGAAGGAAAGTTCTACTATGTCCCAAAAATTGATTGCAAGATTTTGACAGAAATTCACATTGTGAGGTGTCTAATAAAAATCAATATTTCTTCTTGATTGTCAATATATGTTTGCAAATAAAAGTATCCAAAGTTTTTTATGACAATCTTCAAATAAAAACTTTTGAAAACTTGGCATTGCTCAGGCATTTATTTATCACAATAAATAATTAGAACGCTGTTGTACATGGTCTGGGTTTTGCATACAATTGTTTCACACTAACACCATTGCACTTCCTTTGTATATTTAGGCAAAAAACATTAAGTATGATCAAATGTACAATTTTTATTGCAGATATATTTTAATCTGTTAGTATCTTATATCAATCAATTCCTTAATTATTCAGTAATCTCTTGGCCTGTGGTAGTTGTGGGGGTTACTGTTCAATCTTCTTGTGTGTGGTTGTGGAATTGGATTTCAACCCTCAAAACAATGGTGAAGCTCAAATATGAAGCTACAGTTTAATATGTGTGTATATGTAATGCTAATTCAGGACAAGATGCACCTACATTGATTTGTGTAGCCCTTATGAATATTTAATGAAAGCGAATCATGGACATTTACAAATTTTTATGTTTGACTTGTTTAAATTTAAGAAAATTTCCAATAAATCATAACAAATCATGTAATCTTGTGAAACATTTTAAGGAACATATTTATTTTTACTTTTAGGAAAGCTGTTTAAAGTTATTTCACACAGTAGCTGCATATGACAGTGATGCAGTATGGTTGGAAATAATGAAAATTGATAAACAGGTAAAGCTTTGTGTTACTTTTTACTTGTTACTTCTTTAACTTTTGTTTAATGTGAATTTAATAATTATCAATATTTTTGACAGATGACACCCATGTTTAAAGACAACAGAGAATATAAGAAGAATGCTATGTCTGTTATGGAAATGCTGACTTCTTCTAAGAGAATAATTGTTCAAAACACCTGAGTGTTAAAGATGTTTCTCAAAAAGAAAGTTACAGAAACAGCAATATAATATGGGTTGATGATTCCTTATAAAGTGGTACCTTACCTTGACTGTGATGTCTTAGGTAACCTAATGTATACTAAAATGTAAATACTACGCCAGTTAGGAGATGAACACAGTGTGAATATGAGTTGAAAATTCTGTAAACATAATAACGTATGTGGATGTGTAAAATTTGTGACATCTGTACCTGAAATTATGGTCTCATTTTTATATAAAGAGTAAAGAAGTTATAGTAATATAAGCAATGAGTTAGTCAATTTTCATTATTGATATCTGAATAAAGTGTGCTCTTTTGATTATTCCTTTTTTTGTCTTTTAATGTCTCTCTTTTTGTCTCTGAACATCAGAATATTGATTGAAGCTGATCAAACAGTAAAAAGTTGTGACCCTAGACTGGAGCTGACTGTATTGCTTAAGCCATTTTTCCCTTGAGCTTAAGGGTCAACTCTTCAATCTCTTCAATGTCTCTCTTTTTGTCTCTGAACATCAGAATATTGATTGAAGCTGATCAAACAGTAAAAAGTTGTGACCCTAGACTGGAGCTGACTGTATTGCTCCATTGATAATGCCAATATTTTCCCTTGAGACTCTTAAGGGTCAACTCTTCAATCTTCAATAATCGTAATAGCTCCATGCACCTTTTTGTGTTTTGGTTTAGTTAAGACAGTTAATCTAGCATGAGACTGTTATAAAATATAATCTGACATGTGAATTAATGCATGTGCCTCAACCTATGCCATTCAAACTATCTCTCAAGGTGACAATGAGCATTACTTAATGCATAGTTCAAACCTGAAAACTTGATTGATCTGGGCTGTCCGGGTGACGTCACATTGAAGGCTGTGGTGCCGACGTTTCGACCGACATATCGCGGTCCTCTTCAGGGCTGTACTGCTTTGATTTTTTTTTTATTTTGAAAATAGAGACGAGTACTCTTAATTGCCATGAAAATTTCAGTGTTGCAGGGCTAATAGTTTAGGAGATACAGCCATTTAAAAATGTCTTGTAATTTTAACATGTTAAAAAATTCCTAGAATGACTAAATGCCTCTTCAAGGCGTATTTTTTGTCCACATGAAGCAAATTACATTATATTCTGAAAGTTAATAAAATTTTAAAAGAGGATTTGGCTCCAGAAATGAAAAATTTATTTAACATCATTTAAGGATGTCTTGTATTTTTAACATTCCATTCACAAAAATTCCTAGATTGACAAAATGTGTCTTGACGAGGTATTTTTCATCTGAATGAGGCAAATTACATTTAATTCTGAAAGTTTATAAAATTTTGAAGCAGGATTTTGCCTCCAAAATTGAGAAATTGCTCATTGTTTAAGAGATATGGGATTTTAAAACCAAACCTTTTCTCTTGTGAAAAACGTAAAGGTCCAACGACGGTAGAGCATTTTTCCTTCCAAGGCTGTGTTTTCTGTAAATCTCGGATTCGGTTGAGAAGTCTTCGTGATTTACCACACCCTTGCAGAGGTTTAAGGTCGGGTGGGCGGGCACATGCACGTGGAGGCCAGCTATTTCTTTTAGGTCAGTAATTTTGCTGATCTGTTTGTCAGAGCAACATTCGAAAAGGATTGTGCCGTTTCTTTGATGAACCACCGACTGAAATTTGCCAAACTTTTCGATTTCCCTGGCAAGTTTGATCGGGCTGACACTCTTCATTGTTTCATTATCTCTTTTACATGACATGATGAGAAATCGGGGCTTAGTAGGTCTGTCAGAGTCATTACAAAAAAATCTCAAGATTTACTGTTTCACCAACAAATCTCCTTTTCCTTATAGAAGAGGGCGGGGAGTAGGTTTTTTATCCATTAAGAGGATATCAGATTCATCCCCGTGGTCTCCACCCACCATGAAGCCCAACAAGGGGACACTCCATCGGAGTGCCAGGGTTACCACGGGGATATAGTGGGGGGTAACCACAGCACTGCACTGCCGTGGATCCCCCCGGTCACCCTGGAGTTCAGTACAAGACCTAGTCCAAGCCGATTGATCAGGAGTGGGTTAGCTCCCGACCGCCCATCTAGAAGAGTCCGTAACCAAAGCGAGTGTATTGAGACCTACAAGGAATGTTCCCCAAAATACGTAAGAGCACATATCCCTGGATGCTAAGAAAAAAGTAGCACGAGGAGAGTAATTGGGAAACAGACAGGCCCCTGAACCGCCAGGACATACATTCCCTCCGACATGGGTCGCCATGCACGGCAAACACATGGGTGGGCGTTCAGCATACAGAGGGAGACAGTGAAATAGAAGAGAGAGAAAAAAAGAGACAAGATGGTATAGAAGAATGAGAATGTACAATGGGAAGAAGAAAAATGACTTGTGAAGGAAAGGAATACGTACTTGAGAGCCCTCTCTGTATCCCCCCATCAGGATGTGGACCAACCCACCTCGACGGGTCATTCGATGGAGGTGCAACCTCCAGTCTGTTGGGGCACTAGAAGCCACTGGCAATAGCATCCAAAGATCTGTGACTTCTAAAGTTAATGATACTTCACGATCAATAAGATTGGGACAACTCAAGTTTTGGAATACTTAATTTCAAAGTTGTACCGTTTTTGTAAATACTGGACAACTTAGTAATAAAAAGCAATCATTTCTTTTTTGAATTGCTAAACTGAATTTGAGGGCAAATGCTTTTTGTGGATAGAAAACATCACTTTCATTCCAAAAGAATCTTCCAATAATTTTATTTTCAGATTTCTGTGAAGTTTGCCATTGTAACATGAAGATTATATGCAATAATTTCTTTGCTCTCTAGTTTCAGTAAAATGTCTTAAAATAAAAACATAAAGAAACTAATGAAATACAGATAAAGCTCCTAAATTGTTGGTCTGTCGTCATTTGCAATTTCATTTTCTAGTTCGGAAATAATTTTGCAGATTGAATTTGGGATTCTTCTAGTCCGAGTGAGATAAAGTATGCCTTCAGTGGTCTCCAATTTTGAATAAAGATAACCATTGCAATGAAACATGCATAATAATTCCCTGGATTTCAGATTCACAAAAATTCAAAAAAATTAATTCTCCATACATCTTTGATAAATTTGAAAGCTCTCCATCCATTCAGTACCATAATTTGAACATCAATGGACAATGGTTTCCTTTGATGCATTCCTTTGCACAGTTATGAATAATGTGTTTATTTCATCGAGTTGCAAATATGTGATCATTTTTCTACAATACCTTCTAATAAATCGAGTCATTTACACCGTAAATAACAGATGCATTATCTGCGCCATACACGGAGACATTTTTTTAAATTCAAGGCTATTTTCAATCAGCATGTGAATTGATTCTGGACTGACACATAATCGTAAAATTCATCCTCTTAGACATTTAAGATTCTGGTACACAGATCCTCTTCAACAGTAAAATACTGTGTACATTTTTCAATTACCTTTATTGGATACATCAGTAGCAATGAAAATAGCTACTGAGCCCCACGATAGTTCACAACTCTCCACTAAGTGCCGCATGGTCGGGGCACCACACTCGCAGTCTGGAGACGGTGTCCAGAGTTAGTTTAACAGGGAGTGATTGTAATAAATCTTCTGTTTTCGATTGGCCATTCTATTACATAGATGGAAGCTAGAACATTCCGTCTTCTTTGTACTTGGAGTCAATCTCCACCTGCGACAGTAGTTCTAGAGTAAACCTAGGTCTGTAGAAAGTATTTCCTCATATTTCTCAAAGGATGAATGCTAGGTGGTAATCGCTAAGTCATCAGCATAGGCAAATTTATGTGAGGTAAGGGGTGGCAAATCTGCCATATACAAATTAAAAAGAATTGGTGCGAGGACGGAGCCTTGCGGTAGGCCATCTTTCAGCTTCTTTTTCTTGGTTATATTGCTGCCGTTTATAACTGTGATTGTTCTAAATATTCAGCATGTTATTAATACGTTCAAAAAGGCGCCTGTCAGGGAAGATTTTCAAATATTTACACATTAGTCCTCTTCTCTAGACAGTATCGTAGACTGCTGTAAGGTCAATAAATGCAGCAGCGGTCTTTAGACATTTTTTAAAGCCAGCCTCTATGTATGTAGGTAGACAGAGTATTTGATCGACACAGCTCCTTTCAGGTCTGAATCCTTCTTGTTCAACAGGGATTTCTTGCATTATTTTGTTGCTAATTCTATTAAGGATCAGTCTTTCTAAACGTTTATAATTTGCACTCAGAAGGGATATCGGTCTGTAACTCTTCACACTGGCTTTTCATTTCCCTGGTTTTAGGATAGCTATGACTGTTGCTTTCCTAAAATCTGTAGTAATTATACCAGTCTTACAAATATCTGTAACATAATTTGGCAACCATTCTTTAGCATGAGGATTCCATTAAAACCTGGAGCTTTCCCTGCCTTCACGTCCTGAAAGGCAGTTGTGATTTCATCTACAAATTCTTAGAATATTCTGACTCTTCTGCACAGTTTTCTAATCTATTCAATTCTGTCTTTACTGCTTTCGTATGTTTTCTGATGAATGGGGCCCTCGACAGCGACTGAATTCTACTTGATCGGAGAGACCGCTGATTTCTTTTGGACAATTGGTTGGGTGGCGCCAAGTTTTCTTAAGAGATTCCAAGCTTTCCGACTGGATTTTTTAAAGTCCACATTCCCTACTTGTTCATCCACTCATGTCTTCTAGCTGTATCAAGCGAATGCGGTAGAGCGTCAGCGATTAGACTATTATACAGCGTCTCATACTCATTATTCCACCCAGGAATATACTCTTTCCTGTATCCTCTTGGAATATGTTTCTTAGCTATAGAGATCACGAGGCTAGTAAATCTCTTGTAGTTGTTATAAGTAGGCGAAATCCACCTCAGTGTCTTGTCAAATTCCGACGTAAAGTTGGCCCAGTTCGCCTTAGAGAAGTTTCATCTAGGTCTTGGGTAGGAACTATTGGGATTTAATTTCCTAGTTCAACCATGATTGGATGATATTGGCACCTTGGGAAATCGGGAAGAACTCTTCTCGAGACAGGAAAAGGTCCTTTTTAATCAGTAGAAACAAATGTTAGGTCTGGGTTATAATCTCTTTTCCAGGTTGCCGAAAGAAGCCCTGTCTTTTGCATCAAACACCAAGAAGATATCGTTTTCTTCAGCCCACTGCACGAGGTCTTCCCTGTTAGTATCATTAAAACTGTATTTCCAATTAACAAGGTGACTATTAAAGTATCCTGCATATATGGATGGATGGGGGAAAACCTTCAATATATCTTTGCGATCAAGACGTTAGGGGTGGCTTATAGATATTTTTCAATTGAAATGTCTCTCAGTTTAACTGTGATCGCATGGTCGGTATCAAATGTGATGGTAGATATCGGGGACGATGACTGCTCGCGTCCGTTACACTGCTTAAATCACACGTGTCCCTTGGGTGGTGCTAAAGGGCAATCACCAGCTACCAAACTAGCTGATGTTCAGGCGTCTGACTATCCTTTGGATCTCCTGGCTATATCTGCATATGGCGAGCGAAGGAAGAGGTTCGCTTAAGGACCACCTAACTAGAAAAACATTGGTTCAAATTTTCAAATAAAATTCTCTGTGAGCATTAGTGCCAGCACTCATCATGTTCCTTAAAGTTGTGAAAGTAAGTGAAAGGCATTAACGAAACACACTTTTAGCTTACGTTCGCAGTGCTGTGCACTTAGAGACACGCGTAACGCGACACCAAACTAAGACGATAACTGCGTGGACCTGCGCAATACCCAGGATTGACATCAGAGCAAAGTCAGCTCTAATCAAGATTTTAAAATTTCCATAATAAATACTAAAAGCTCTATTAACACTTGATCACTCATACAATGAGCTGTTATTCATTGAATAAGATCTTTTTATATGTTCTCTATTTTCATTTTTAATTAGTGAATCAGAAATAGAAATAGTGAATAGTTCACACAAATAGTGAACATCTGGTGGCCCTATCCAGAACTAAAGGCAATCCAATATATCGCCTTATGAATGCATACCAGACTACGTATCATTATGTAATGTCCATCTGTATAAAAGTCTGTCTTCATCTGTTCTTCCCACTTAAATATAGTTGAATGTACCATTTTATTGAACTTGGACATTGTAACATTCACGTTAAGTAAGTAAAGCGTTCTTATCGTCTCTCTCTCCCATCCAAGTCGCAGTCCTAAAATGAAGTCTCAAAATAACTTCTCAAACTGTCATATCATAGTATTGTATGGCAACGCCGCGTACGGTAGTGTGTAAATACAGTAAAAATCGAATTAATATTTTTACGAATTATTTTGGGCCACCTAGGGAGTACATGATCTTGTCGGTGGTGGTGGAGCTTGAGTACCCCCATGATCCTGAGAGCTATACCGGTGGTAGTGTAGTTCCTGGTAGGGCCTCCCTTGCCAGACAGGTCGAAGGGGAGGGGTCAGACGAAGAAGTACTCCAGAAGAGAACCTAACTGCCTGTGATGAGCCACCCTCGGAGCTGACTGGCTTCAGCGTATTCCTAAGGTGACTCGTCACTTTGAGTACTGCGATTGATTAGGTGACTTACGGAAAGTTGAGGAGAGGGGAGGGCGGCTTACTCAGAAGACGTTTTCCAATAACAATGCACCATTTATTAATGATTAAAAGGAGAGACGAGGAACGGTGGATTGAAGGGAGATGCTTGGGAGTCGAGATTACTGATAGCGGACTCTTACCCCATCTCCCCGTGGACCAGGCGTTACGGCGGGGCGGCAACAGCAGCGGCAGCACCCTGGGAGCGTGTCGTCACCATCCTGAGAGTCGTCTGGAGTCGGATCGGTAGTCGGAGAAGCGAGTACGTCAGTGCTCGTCACTGCCCGTCACTCTCTGCTACCGCCAGCCATTCTCTGTCAGTCTCCGCCATTCTCCGTCACTGCTACCTTTCTCTCTGCCTCTGCTACTCTCTGTCAGTGCTGCTACTGCCCTCTGGCTCTGTCGGACCCGTTTATATTGGGCCGACTTGCATTCGGCAGCGTTTTTTGGAGGCCGCTGCCGGAATGTTTTGAGACGCTGCGTGCCGCTTGCCTTGCGCGTTTTCCTGGCGCGGGGTGATGTGGTAATGGCGGTTCGCCACATGGCTCCCATGCCTTCCAGAAAAACATAGCCATATGGCTGTGTTTTTCGATATCAGCGTGCTAAGCCGAAGTGTCTCGACAGGGTGGGAGTGGTTATCTTGGGATTGGTAAAAGGGTAGTATATACACAAGAGACTATTTACATAAATTATACATGATAGCTATACAATTTTTGAGTGCTTCACAGAATCACATAGTTGCTGAAAATGTTGCCTACTTAAAATTCAAAAACTGTATTATTTACATTTCTTGTCTGTTTGACTGTTCTTTTTGGAGAGTCTAGTTTGTCACGATGATGGCGATGTGGTGGTGGAAGAACTCACTTCCTAGGTTCAGGAACCCAGGATACGGCGTCGAGATGTCACAGGTGTCTTTTGGTGGCGGTTGTGGCCATCCGGTCGAGGCAGGGATAGATGATCTGGACTGGAGCTGTGCTGCTGACCATGCCCATGGCCGTCTGTCCCGTGGAGAAGTGGGTTTCAGAGTTCCTGGAGGCCGTTGCTTCTTGTCTCGACAGGGAGGAAGTGGTGTTTATTGTTGGTGGGTTCGTGGTTTCTTCGGGGGGGACATGGGAGGGGGCCAATTGTTTGGGGGGGTCTGTGCGTTTGGTGATGGGTTTTGGGGGTTATTCTTTTGGGAAAATTTCCTGATTAGTTTGTAACAGGTATAAACAATGCAGCACATATTGCAGTTATGAGGAAGTGCAAAATTTGATATTTTTTTTAAGGGGACTGGATAGTTGGGTTTATCTAGTGATTTTGCGGTTTCGTCGATTGATCGTAGTCCTGTGTGTTTACGAATGTCGAAACGCGCGTTAGGTTGATATTAGGGAGGATGGTGTGTGACCGAGTAGGTTTGTATTGTGAATGTGGAGGGTGTTCGTGTAAGGGACACGGTATGGTGCTTTGAATAGGGAAACGCTTTACCCGTATCTATTTTCTGTTTGATGAGATGTCTACGTTCGAAAGGTCAAAGTAGTCATTGAAGTTTTTTGAGTTATGATTTGAGTTTGCTTGTGAGTCAGGAGTTATGTGATTAATGTTTGTTCCAGAGCCTATATTCATATTTCCTTTTTCTTCGCGATCGTTATCTATTGTGTAGAAATTCCCGTGTTCTTTGCGCTGATTGTTATTCTGAGGATTAAAGGATGTGCAATTTGATTCCTTTTTCTTATTCACACTTACAATATTCTTATTCCTATTATATTTATTCCTATTCTTTTCTATTTTTTTTTTTTTTTTATAATTATTAATTGCTCTCATAGTTTTTTTTTTCATATTTTTTTTTAGTTATATCATTATTATTATCACTATTACTATCATTATTATCCGTATTCTGATTGTTCACGAGTTCATATAAGGTATCGTGATTCCTCTCTCAGGAAGAATTGAATTTATCATTGGTTGTCGTCTTGTCTCTGCAAGGATAACCTAACGATGTTTCAGACGGACTGAGTTGTGCCGGAATTGTGTTCCGGGGAACGGTGATGGGCGCGGAAGTGACATTAATTAAACGCGTAGGTATGTTCGTTTTATTAATGATTTTCACTAGTAGTCGCGCGGATAAAATGCCGTGGAGGTACGTGTTTTGGGGCTCGAGAACCGCTAAAGTTGAGGGTATGTAATCTATATTTGCCCTGCAAATAAGTTCACTACGGGGTGGGATAACCGTTGTTTCTGAAAGACGCACGGGAGGGTACGATTTTTCTGGGTCACTGGATGTGGGCTGGAGGTGTGCCGACGCGTCATCCCGAAAGCTGTTTGAAGGCAGCGTATTCTCGAGGACGAGCGGCTGTGTGGGAATGGAATTGCTGACGCCAGTAGACGCCTGCGAGGAGCGGTGCGGCGGCGCTGAGTCGGTGCTCTGCTTAGCGGTGTGGGGGGAGGGCTGTTCCGGCCTTGGCGAGTTGAACGTACTTGGAGGGGGAGGTGGTGGTAGGGTAATGTTTGCGTAGCGGTTGAATGAATGTGTTTTGGTTGTGATGTGGGATTGAGGGTAGTCAGCAGAATTTAAAAGAGTTTTCTTTTCGGATGGTTCCTTAACATCTGTTGGCGTATGCACTGGAGGCAGCTTTAGGAGAAGCGTATTGTCTCTTAGTGGTAACGTCACAGTTCCTACAAGCTGCGTTAAAGTCAAGAATCGCTTGTTTTGAAAGTAAGAAATCAATGCCAAGTATACCGTGTGTTTGAATATGGGGTGGTCGTTTGGATATAGTGAAATTGTGCGACAGCGAAAAGGAGGGAGTAGATGGGAAGATAATTTTTGTAGTTACGGATCCAATGATTGAAAGGGGGTGGCCGGTGACAGATTGTAGATTGCGATGGGGTGCATCATCAAATTTAGTGTTGTCGGGAATGAATTCTTCAAATAAGATAGATGCTTGAGCACCACTGTCTACGAGAAGTAAAAGGTTCTTGCCGAAAAGGTCTGTACGAATGCATGGAAATGGAGTTAACGTTTTGTTCTGAAAAAGTGTGCATTGTGGCCCTGTGTATTGCTGTCGATTAAAGTCGTAGGGAGTAAAAAAAGTACCCAACTATTCAGAGAAATTTTGAAAATCAGTCACAGTACTCGTGAAAAATATTCACGCAATCGTTTATAGCGATGTAAGCGTGGATTCGTTGCGCCAGGGGTGAATCTGACGCTAACCGCTGCCACCAGATGTGATGAGCCACCCTCGGAGCTGACTGGCTTCAGCGTATTCCTAAGGTGACTCGTCACTTTGAGTACTGCGATTGATTAGGTGACTTACGGAAAGTTGAGGAGAGGGGGGAGGGCGGCTTACTCAGAAGACGTTTTCCAATAACAATGCACCATTTATTAATGATTAAAAGGAGAGACGAGGAACGGTGGATTGAAGGGAGATGCTTGGGAGTCGAGATTACTGATAGCGGACTCTTACCCCATCTCCCCGTGGACCAGGCGTTACGGCGGGGCGGCAACAGCAGCGGCAGCACCCTGGGAGCGTGTCGTCACCATCCTGAGAGTCGTCTGGAGTCGGATCGGTAGTCGGAGAAGCGAGTACGTCAGTGCTCGTCACTGCCCGTCACTCTCTGCTACCGCCAGCCATTCTCTGTCAGTCTCCGCCATTCTCCGTCACTGCTACTCTTTCTGCTACTGCCTCTGCTACTCTCTGTCAGTGCTGCTACTGCCCTCTGGCTCTGTCGGACCCGTTTATATTGGGCCGACTTGCATTCGGCAGCGTTTTTTGGAGGCCGCTGCCGGAATGTTTTGAGACGCTGCGTGCCGCTTGCCTTGCGCGTTTTCCTGGCGCGGGGTGATGTGGTAATGGCGGTTCGCCACATGCCAGAAGAGAATCCATAAAGGACCTGAAAGGCAATTCCGACGAAGATCTTCGTCGTGGTGAAGAGAGCCTCGAAACCACATCACTAACCTCGAGGTGTTCTGGGTTCCCTTGCACAGAGTTACGTGTGAAGACTTCAACGGTCGAAACAGCAGCAACGAAGCTGTTGCGGAGAGCGGAAGTATCAGTCCTACTCATTGGGTTAGTACACACAATGGGTCAGGTAAGTATCTGCAGCCTTGACCGGCAACCTACCTAAAGGAAGTACATCTTGAAATAAAAACAGTGCAAGCCTGGAGGTACAAAGGTGACAGCCCCATCATCAGGATGCCTAGCTATAGATGGTAGCCTGTACTAAGAATTTCTATTACTCAAAAGACTCGGAAAAGAAGCCGGACTGCACTAAATGTTGACGCCAATGGCAAGAACTACGGTTTTTATGATTTTAAACTTGGAGTTTGGAATGTTAGAAGCCTAACAGACCAAACAGTAGAACTAGTGAGCGAACTTAAAAAAACAAACAAATAGAAATACCAGTTTTATCTGAAACAAAAAAGAAGTCTAAGGGAAGTAATGAGATACGAGAGTACATTCTAATCTACAGCAGGGGTTGCGATATTAGTGCATAAAAAATGGAAGAACAAAATAATCTCATACGCATGGATATCAGAGCGGATTGTGACACTGAAGCTGAGGACTGTCAGATCTCACCTGAATATTACAAGAGCTTACGCCCCAGTGGAAGGGAAGAAAGAAGAAACAAACATTTTATAAGACATTGCAACGATTTATAAACATATGCATAAACAATGAATATACAATTATAGCAGATCTGAATGCCAGGATAGGATGTGTTCCTGTAAATGAAGTTGTTGGAACTTTTGGTGAAAATACTCTTAACGCTTGGACTCAAAATCATTGGATCAAAACTCAACTCATTGGATCAAAACGAGGCACCTATTGGATTATTTTTAGATCTCTCAAAAGCTTTTGACGTCATTGATCATGACATTCTACTTTCCAAATTACCTTCATATGGAATTCGTGGTATTGCTCTAGATTGGTTATGTTCGTACCTTAAACAACGATCTCAGAGAGTTGAAATACCTTACTGGAATGATGGAACATTACGTACGCACCTTTCCGACTCCTTGCCCGTTGCATGTGGAGTTCCTCAAGGATCGATTTTAGGCCCTATTCTGTTCCCTCTTTACGTAAACGATATGCCCTCGACGATTCGAAACGGAAAAACGGTTCTCTTTGCGGATGATACGAACATCCTTTGCAATAAAGAAACAGTAAATAGTGCAATATCAGATGTTTCAAATTGGTTCCGAAATAACAAATTAATAGTAAACGAAAAGAAAACGGTTTTAATGCAGTTTTCCATTTCAAATAAACAATTCTGTGCTCCATTGAAAATGAACGGTGTACCATTGACTGATGTTAAGGCAACAAAATGTTTAGGTCTCTCAATTCTGTCAAACCTTAAATGGAACGTCCATTTAAATGAATTGAACACAAAATTAAGTTCATTATGCTACGCGTTCAGAATTCTTGCAAATTCAGTCAGCCTTCATACTGCTCGTTGTGTATACTTCGCGAATGTTCATTCCCGCCTGAGATATGGCATAATATTCTGGGAAATACATCTTATAGCTCCCAGACTTTTAGATTACAAAACCGAATTGTACGAATAATAACCAAATCCCACCCACGTGATTCATGTAAGCCTCTCTTCATTAATCTAGGAATTCTACCATTACCGTGTCTTTTTATTTACGAATCAGTGGTTTTTGTAAAAAATGACTTGCTCAAGGCCGGGAATATATTTTCAGAAAATGCCGAAGTCTATTACTATAACACTCGACGTAGAAATCATATTCATCAGGTGACAGTATCAACAGCTCATTACAAAAAATTCACATACAATACATGTACATTATTTTACAACACTTTGCCAGATGACATTAAACGATTAACTTCAATAGAAAAGTTTAAATCCCAAGTGAAATCGTTTCTGCTGCATAACTGTTTCTATACAATTAGAGACTATACTGAGCATCACAAGAAAAGTAACATTAATTTTAACAATGATACATAATGCATTATTTACCATTTGGACTGTATAAATGAGTATAAACAACCTGTAACAACTATTGTACTACAGCTTCCTGGTCAATGACCCCCATCTCGATCAGGTTTTTCGTCCCGTTTCCTGATCCATTGAGCAAATGCTGAGATGGCCCTTGTTTTGCTTCTGGACATAAATGTAACTTCATTTTCTGTGCACGTCTTCTAGAATTCAGTGGGAAACACAATTCTTCAAATTATCGTTTCCATGTTGTCGCGGCAGGAAGTAATAAGAGCCAAAATTTATTGCTTATTTATCCTTGAAAATAGATTTTATTACATGGGAGTTTTTGTTGTTTTTCTCCTTTCAAAATTCAAAATTTATTGCTTATTTATCCTTGAAAATAGATTTTATTACATGGGAGTTTTTGTTTTTTCTCCTTTCAAAATTCAAAATTTATTGCTTATTTATCCTTGAAAATAGATTTTACTACATGGGAGTTTTTTTCTCCCTTTCAAAATTCAAAATTTAAGTAGTATATGACTTAGCGTAGGGATCCCAGAATTTTGAAAATGTGCACACAATTCACTTTTCCCCATAGCACGTCATACGCAGTTTTTAACTGTTTTTTACGTAAAATAAATAAATAAATAAATAAATAAATAAATAAATAAATAAATAAATAAATAAATAAATAAATAAATAAATAAATAAATAAATAAATAAATAAATAAATAAATAAATAAATAAATAAATAAATAAATAAATAAATAAATAAATAAATAAATAAATAAATAAATAAATAAATAAATAAATAAATAAATAAATAAATAAATAAATAAATAAATAAATAAATAAATAAATAAATAAATAAATAAATAAATAAATAAATAAATAAATAAATAAATAAATAAATAAATAAAAAATAAATAAATAAATAAATAAATAAACAAATAAATAAATAAATAAACGCTAAAGGAAAAAAACTAATAGACTTCTATACTTTTAATAATTTCAAAATAACTAATACCTATTACAGACATAAAGACATCCACAAATATACATGGGTAGTTCGAGGTATGCAATCAATTTTAGATTATGTAATTATACATAGCAAACTCAAATCGCTTATCGCAGATATTAGAGTGTACAGAGGTCCAGAAATCAGCTCAGACCATTTCATACTACAAAGCAGTTTTCACCTTCCTTATAGATATATAAAGAGCAAGCGGAAATGCCGAATTACTCCCAAAAAACTTAAAAGTTCTCTGTTGAAGCAAGAGAGTATAAGAGACTTGTATGAAAATCGAGTGAATGAATATCTTAAACCACTCACATGCGATATAGAATCTAATTGGAAGAACCTAGTGGACTACGTACTACAATCAGCATCAGAATGCTTAAGTTGCCAATGGAATCGAAAACCGGGAAGACTGAAAATATGGAATGAGGAAATCAAATGTAATGATTTGCGATCATTTCGGTAATTTAGTGTCCCAGAGAGTAAAGACTTCCCAATAAAATGTTAATATTTATATTCAAAAAGGCAGAAGACGGCAGCGCCGCGCGCAAACATTTTTTCTAAATTATCCGAATGCACGGAAGAAAGTCAAATTTAACATAAACATTCAATAAAGTATAATATTTAGAATTGTTAGAAAGAACAATCAGCAAAATCGGGCAAGGGGTTCACAAAATTTCGAAGATAATTGTAATCGTACATTTCAAGTTAAAAAGCGTGAACATGGATACCATTGTTGTTAGGGTAAAGACCTTGTGCAGTGGGCTGAAGAAAACGATATCTTCTTGGTGTTTGATGCAAAAGACAGGGCTTCCTTCGGCAGCCTGGAATTGCACATTTACACATAACATGAGAAAGTATGTGCTGTTGTAACACTCTAGTTTATCAAAAAAGACTTTTTAAAAAATGATCAAATGAAAGGTTTTAATTATAATAAAACTATTCTCTATTTTCTTAAATACATTTAAAGAAGAAGAGCCCAATCTATTAAAAGTAACTGAACTTTGAAATTAATAAGTTGTTATTGACTTCAAGTCAGCTAAATCGAGACAACCCGACAACATAATGATATTTTGTTTAATTTATAAACACCATAATTATTACAGCTCAAAGTAACACACTATTCAACAAGTTTATAATACTCATAATACACTAAAGCCAATGATCAACTGTCAAAGTGACACTCGTAATAATCACGAGAGCTAAAAGAGGTGACAAAAGTATGCCCTGGCACACATTTGAATCTAAATTGGTGCACTTTCAATTTTTAATAGAGAACGGTTTTCCTAATTAATTGTTACCATGGCAATAAGTAAAAAATTGGAGTTTTGGAGTTATCGTAACACCTACTGCATTTCAGAGATTGGTTGGGAAAGATAAATGTTTCTCTAGTCCAAGATAACTTTTCCTTTGAAAAAAGGAATTTATTATTTATATATACTTTTTTTTTTTCTTTTTCGTTTTTCCCTCCATTTTTAACTTCTGAATACTCATTCATTATTTGATCAGTTAAAAGGACTTTCTTTTCACTTAAGTAATTGCACAACTGCTGAATGTAAATACTATTCAGTTTTTATTTTTTCTTTGAACAATAACTTTTTGAATATTCATCACAATAAGAGAATTCAAGAACCACCCAGGGTTGATTCAAATAAAAAATCTGTATTCATCAATGAATACATTCATACACAGCTGTTTTAATTAAAACTGACACCAAAACTGAACTTCCCACAATTAAACAATATAGAAGAATTTTTGAAATAATAAATTTATTATCTTGGCATTCATATGTTCATGTGATCATGTCGAATATAATACAAATCTTGCATCTTTGGAACCATGCACTAAAAATTTATTATTTTCAAAACCTTTTGTTGCTGATTCAAAAATGGTTAATTTACAAGATAATGCAGTTGGATATTAAAACATTACTTCAATAAAACAAAATATAAAAGAAAGCAACATTACATGAACAAATTATTTCAAAGCAAAACATACCCATCATATGAAACTTGCCTTTGAAGATAAGTTTTCATTTTTATAGATCTCATATTTATAGGGATATCAATTACAGGCGCACTGACAATGAAATTTGTGTACCTTTAATATTCTATGATAAAAATGAATAACAAATTCCACTTAATCATTCATACTCATGGGTAAGTTTCTCAAGTGTTTGTCAATTAAACAATAAATCATAATTTTTTAAAGAAACGTTTGATTACAGAACTTTGATATAAATTACACTGCTATTACACTTCAGTCTCCAACAAATTTTCTGCACTTGTTGAGAGCATTTGGGAAAAACAGGAATTTGGATTTCTAAATAAGTTTTCAGGAGTGTCAAATTCAGCAACCTGCATTAAACAAAAATAATAACAATTAATGATTCAAGAGAGTAAAATGTAATAATACTAAGTGCTAAACATTATTATATCAATTTCCGTGGAATCTCGTTAGCGCGTTCCCCGTTATCACGTTTTCCCGCTAAATTTTTTTTTCACGTTTAACAATCCCGCTTAGCACGTTTAAAGTTTGTGTAGGTAACTTCGCTTCGCGGGAGACGCGCGTTTTCCAGTGCACTAGCGCCATCTTTGATGTGCGTTTCATGGTACTTTTGGGTACCTTTCACTTTTAATCTGATTCTAGAGCCTGATAAACGTGTTTCACTGTACCCTCCACGCCTCTTTTTTTCCTGTTAGACCTGTGTCTCACGAGCGTTGCGCTGACGCGCATCACCTAACGCTAAAGACGCCAGCTGCCACGATACCTGCGCACATAAGTCGCTTAACGCGGGTTGTAGATTAAAGACTCATTCACAAAGCAAACATAAACATAAGTATAACGAATAGACACAAACTTTAACGTACGTGATGGACTGAAGTATTCACAGTGACCTACATAAACGTAAGCAAAATAAATTTTCTATTGTCTCTGGGACATTCTAGATTACTATTGGTTGGATGTAAGAATTGATTTCGAGATCGACACCATCGACAGTGTCCATGGTGTACAGGTTTGATTTATATATTTTAATTTAAAAAATTAAAACTACACGATACTATTATGAATACTACAACAACTAATTAACCAGTACTATGAATACTACAATAAATTACAAAAAGATCATACACTACAAAAAAACAAAGCAGAAACCCGCCGTAAATCAACCACACTATCTGCCAGACCAGTCTTTTGTTTGATCTATCGACTCAACTTCTATTTCGATACTCGATTTTTGAGTGATTGTTTCATTTATATTTCTTACTTAAGAGTAAGCTCTGTAGCTTGAAACTTGCAGCTATCAAGTTAATTACGTGTTATGCGAACGCATCGTGAACGGGTCCGCTTAAGACATAGTACAAACTTTTAGGTTTGCATTGAGAATGAGCCTTAACAGGGTATTTTATGCGTAATGGCATATGAGCGCTGTTGGTGACGTGCGTTGTATCCACAGCTCAAGCTACGACGTACATAAACGCGCATTTTCTAGCTATCAACGCACGGCGGCTGCAAGGCGACGCGCGTCGGAAACAACGCAAGTCGCCAAGAGTGCGTGTGCGCCTTTCCGAAAGATACAATATAATCTACGACGCGCGTCGACGCAGCTGACGTCATCAGCATTAGGTGATGCGCATCAACGCAACGCTCGTGACACAGGTCTTAATGTGAATTACTTTGAGTGCTTTCTGTGTAATTTACTTTTATTCAATGTCATTTATGAATACATTAGTTCATCCCGTTGATATTTGTGCGTTATTTACGTATCTATTAGTTTTTTCTATTGTAGTGGTTTGCAGACGGAAATATGAAAAGTATTATAAATTGAACATTTTTCGTTTGCACGTTTTCTCGCTTATGACGTTCAAAATGTTCGGTCCCTTGATAAACGTACTAACGAGATTCCACTGCACTATTATAAAAACTAAAGGGAATAGTTTAAATTAAATATGTAAATGCTCCAATTATGCTCAAATTAAACATGTTTTGATTTTCTATCGAGATTTTTTCAAGGAAATGTAAAGAAAGATTTTATATATATATATATATATATATATATATATATATATATATATATATATATATATATATATATATATATATATAAAATTCAGCTTACCTATCATTATAAATGTATAGATCTACATTATATTCTATATTTAATTATAAGACGGTTGTCCGTAAAATAAGGTTCCCATTGATTTTTTACAATAAAAAACATGTTTATTTGCTTTGAAATATACGTGGAAAACAAGACTTTTCAAGAGATTCATTTTTGCATGCAGTGTACCTTTTTCTTTATGCCCCCAGTCGTAGAACTCTCCCGCCGCGCCGCGAAGGTAGGTTAACACCTCTTCTTTCAGTTCCTCTCCTGTTCTTAATTCACTTGGGGCTATGTCCGGACTATAGGGCAGGTGTGCGACCGGGCGTTGTGATGGAAACGCACTCCCGTCGCCAGCATGCCACTCCAAAGCAGAGCTTCCAAACCGTCGCCCTTCGATCTTTCAGCATTACTTCATCCACTTTCGCAAACGTTTTTTTCAAAATCGATGGCCCTCCGGAACGCTGTTCGTCATTGACATTATACGCCCGTCTTTGATTGGTTTGGTTTGGTTTGGTTTTTTCGTGTTTCCGGGCGCGTCAACTGCTTTGGTCATTCGTCCTAACGGGACGTGTGTAGGGGTGTAGTGCATGTTTTTGCTCGGGAGATGGCGGTGGTCTTCTCCCCCTAGATGGCGAGATCCGGCGCCGACCTACTGTCGGCTAGTAGGGTTTCCCCCCTAACCAGGACTCTCCCAACAGTGGGGCACCGCCCCAGCCGGGACAAGCTCTAAGCTCTCGACCGGTCTCCCGAAATATGTGGTGGTGTAGTGCATGTTAGAGTAAGTGTGTGTGTAAGGGGGATAGGATAGAACAAGGAAGAGGAAGGCTAGATCGCGCGCGGTCCGTGGCCCGTTTGGTAGGGTACTGCTCCGGCATTCGCCCGGTGTTGATCGGAGAAACCACGGAAAACTACCGATCAGAGCAGCCGGCCACTAGAATTCTCCTCCAGGGAGCGACTGAATTCGACCTAACTGAAAAGCTCGTGTCGAAAATCCTGCCGCCGCACAGTGGTGCATTTTGGCGATTTCCTGGCCAAAACCTCTGAGAGCTATAGTATGTTTTCTACGACGACGAAATTTATTTTGGATTATCTTTATAATGTAAGGGAGCTCGTAACATAATACCAGAATAATGCACTTCTTAAATCTGTGAAATATAAATATATACTTTCTATATAAACTTGGTTAAATTTTATCAATTCACAAAATTGATTTTAGAAAACCGTAGGAATTACTTACATATTAATTGATAACATTTGGCATAAAGAAGCTGGTATTAATGCCATCTCATGCCCTCTGCCAGAGAAAATTCATATACAGTATCCGAAGAACCGGAAAGGAAGATCACATTTTTCACTAGGGTACATTTCTCCCTACGGTGATATTTGGCTCAGGCAAATGAGACAAAGCATATTTGTTCAAGAATTTTAACTTTCTTTTGGAAACATCCCTCAAGTTGGAAATGAAGGAACAGAAAATCTCAACAGGCGATTAAACATCTCCTGGACTGGGTGCAGTCTTGAACATGTTCGCGGAAATCCTTCTCCATACCGCCTTATATCTTTGTGAATAGATTCTATGCATGCATTACCATAAATATTCGATTATTTCTGAGGATTATTTAGATTTCTCAAAAAGCGTCATGCTGAATTACTGTCGTTGCTATTACCATAAGCTTGTTGGGAAGCTCTACATTCAGACCATTTTTCTTTGAATTGCATTTGAATAAGTTTCTTGACCATACTCAAACTGTAGTTGCAGTATTATTTCATACAAAATAATATAATACTAATTTTATAACAATAACAATCTAATATGAATAAGTGTTGGTATGTAACTTAGGAGTTAAGTAAACAAATATTACTTTACGATCAATTATATTTTGATTTATTTTTAAAGGTGGTATGATGAGTTTCTTTGATATCACGTACGTATTTGACCTTTCATCGAGCGCACACCCTTCCTTAAGACGAGCTTTGATGACACATATTATGTAAATATTACTTTATGTACAATTTTAATGAAATAAAATGTGCGTAATCCAGTCGAGGTGTAATATGTACATAAATATCATGGTTATGTAATATTAGTGAATAGTCATAATCTGTTACAAAAATTAAAAACATTAATTTTTGTTTATAATATTAAGTAAATTTGTTATTTCAGTAAAGGGATCCTAATTTTCCACTAGAAACAACATTGTAAAAGCAGTTTCAGTTCTCAGGACGGATCTCGACGAGTCATATTCGGCGGTCACGCGTATTTCACGAAAAGTTAATTCTTTATATTTACTAATGGGGCAAGTTGGGGCATGATTTTATAACTGGATTCGAAAGAGGATAGATTCAGCTAGTAAATGAAATTAGAAACATCGCGGAATTCCGCGAAATTGGTAACTTTAAGCCTACGTGAACTTATGAGTAATTAAAATTATTGTATTAATTTCATGCATTTTAATAATTCATTCCACGTCGGTATTATGTATTATTGCATTATAAAACAAACATGAAAATACTCTACAAACCTTGAGGAAGAGAATCCATACTGCCAGTTCTCCCTGCACAACTTTGTATGGCCACCACTTACAAATAAAGACGGTCTCTCTATGTTACTCTCGCACTGCAGGTCCACCGAACGCCGCGAAGGGTAAGTTCGGGTGACTACTGGTGCCAGGAGAATTGACCCAGAGACACGAAGGGGGCAGAAACAGATGCCCCCAAGTATACAGTGTGTCGTAGTATTTGCAAAAGTTCAGTAAACGCGATTTCATTTTTGAGGTTTTGGCCAGGATTTCGGGAAAATGCACCACCGTGCGCCGTCAGGACTCGAACCTAGGACCTCCCGGTCAGAAGCGCTGCAGTGACATCAGTTGATGCACTGAGCTACCGCTCCCGGTCCTGTCTTTGAATTCTCTGCACCATTTACGCATGTGTTATATGCTCATGCACTTTTCTCCTCAGATTTCACACAATTGGGAAGGAATGTTCCCCGACGCAGAGTGTTTTGCACACAAAAAAACAATTACATAGCTTCATTCGCACCTGGCGATAGAAGCGAGTGGGAGCTCCATCTGTAACGGCTGCTCAGCCAAGAGGAGAGTATATACCAGCCAAGAGGAGAGTATATGAGCCAAGACAGCTTCGGAGACAGTTCACCGGGGATGAAGGTTGGGAGAGGGAGAACCCATGTTGAAAATATATATATTTCCACCATTTCTCCCACCATTTACAAGGGACTAAAAATAATATGAATATCACATTTCTTATCTACATGGCAGAACCAAGCTACACACCAGTGGTGTATTCCACCAGTATTGCCGGATCGCAACTGTAGCGTCTTGAAAACCTTATTTTACGGACAACCTGCGTACATTTTCAATTTATATATAATTTTTTTCATTCATAATGATAGACAAGCTGAATAAAATTTTAAACAAGTTATTTCTTCTGACAACATACAGCAATGAATCTCAATGTTTATAAGCAGTTTTTCTGTAATTCTTGTTGAAAGACACTACTAACATCTCATCCTGAGGTACAAATTGTTTTAACTTTCTTCTATGAACAGATATTATGATAAAGAGTCGAATGTATATTAAACGTTGACTTACTTGACCATCTTTTACTATGATAATTCTGTCACATTTTGCAGCATATTTCATATTGTGTGCTACAACCAAGATTGTGCAGTGAAATAGTTGTTCCACAACATCTAGAACTTTGAATATGTCCTTTGTACCAACTGGTTCTATTGGCTCTTCTAGTATTAATATCTGAGAAAAAAATTAATGTTTATATTTAGTTTCACTACTTTTGCCTCAGAACAGGACTACCTTATAAAAGTCAGCCATTTATTTGCAAGCCATTAATTTATTTATTTGTGATCACTAAATTATCTTTTTCTCAAAAAGGTTAAAAAGTTTATGGAAAAGTTGTTTGATAGATTATAGGACCTAGTGCATGGAATCCAAAGTGAAAATCTTTACAATTTTACAAGTTTAAGATCCTATGACATTCCAGAATTCAATGCATGATATAATTTGGATATAGAATCCTATATATTTTTTGTGATTGTTGAACACACAAAAAATAGATCTTGTAAAAATTATATTTGTTGTGTAGCTCAGGAATATCTTGTATCATTTAAAAGGGACTAAAAATTATATGAATATCACATTTCTTATCTACAACCCCTTGAAGTACCCTTCAAAAATCAACACATACCACTAAGAACTATGCAAGAAGTATTGATACACTCTTAGTTTAGGACAATTCCCATCAACAGAACTAAAACTGGTTATCATGACAATTAGTATACTGTTTTGCAAATGTTTTTTCCAATTTTGATCTCAGATGCACCAACTTTATATCATGAGTTCTAATACCAAACATAGCAAATAAATATTTCAGCTCTGATAAATTTGAGAAGAGGTTAATAGAAGAAGGGGAAGAAGAAGGGAAAAGAAAGAAAGAAAAAACAATAAAAAAAATTAAAGAGTTCTTTGGCATTTTTGTGGGCGTGGTGTATACTTTGAAAGTAAGTCTTCTTGTAATACTAACAAAGATAATTATCAAGGCTTCAAATGGCATTACATGCAATGGTAACTTCAGAAAGTGTAACTTAAATATATCTATACCAAAACAATTTTGAAAATAAATGTTGTTTACATTTATTTCCAAATATTCTGTTTTTTGCCAATGACTCACTTTTCCACAGATTTATGAGCTCTAATAAAATCTAAACCTGAAAATCTGCTAAAATATTTGTAATAGATTCTCGAGCATTTTAACAATCATTGCTATGGTCATGCTCTTAAAGAGTTGTTTAGATAGTTGGTTTCTAGCTAAGCGCATGTTTACCAACGTAAATAACAAAAAATTCATTGCAGACTTTGAGTGAAGATCAGGAGTCAAAAATGATTTTGTGTTGGAAAATCCTTTGTGCAGTTTTCTGTACCACAAAAAAGTTATTTAGAATAAGGTAAAAAAGTGACATCCTGCCTCAGTGGCTTGGAACAGCATCAAAGTATACAGAGTTGTATGCTGTAGGTTTGAGTTCCATGTAATGCAAGAGTATTTTCACCATTTGATTGTGGTAGGTTGCTTCCTATACCACTGATATCACATCTAAAGCATCATCTTATCCACAATCATTTATCCCTGGGGGTCACTCCCATCATCATCCATCTATTGGAAGGGAGTGACAAGCCACTACCGTGAAGACCTGCACAGGAAAGGAGGAAGAGAACATACACGGCATAGTCCTCTTCCCTCACCTCTGCAGAGCTTGATGATGAGAATGAGAATGACACCATATCAAAACAGTGCAAGGTATTTTGCTCCAGTTACTAAACAAGCTTCATGATAAAACTTCCAGGAAATTCCTGAAGTTGCCTTTGATATGATTTATCACTATCCCTATTTACATGTTTATGTCCCTTCATACTTTCTATTTTCAAAGCTACAACACATTTAAAAAGGAAGAAATGTATACTGACTGAAGCAGTGATAAGGATGGAGGAGTGGTGAGCAGAGCAAGAAAAACAACTCTTAAAGAGGCTTAAAAATGCCTTGTGAACATTGTCCTATGTGCAATGAATGAAGAGGAGATATTGTTGAATACATTAATTTGAAAAAACAGTATCATTTTCTGTTAGACCAAGAATTTATTAATACCCCTCTCTACTATATGGTCTGTATATTGTGATGAGTTCAACACTTTGAAGAAATTGAAGAATAGTTTTGAGACAGAGAATTACTGTGTCATATGAAAAGTAATGATACCTTGGGGTCTCGCAGAACAGCCTGAGCAACATACAAAAGTTGACGCTCTTGAACAGATAATCTTTCTTCTATACAGTATGTTTGAGTCTCCAATAGATTTGGCATATCTTCTATTTTCTGATAAATTCCTACTTTTTCCAAACTCTCACATAGTTCTCGAAGACTATATCTATGCATGGGATCTATGTTCATACTGTAAACCAATGAAGAAGAAGAAAGAGACAATGAAAAGAAAAAACTTTTAGAGATTCACTTATTACCTAAAAGTACCTAGAAAAATAAACTCACCGTAAGGTTCCCGAAAACATTAGTGGGTTTTGGGGGACAAGAGCAATACTGGAACGCACGTAATCTACTGGAGCAGTCTTAATGTCTATGTCCCCAATAGTTACAGAACCTTGTGAAAGATTTGCTAGTTTGTATAGAGCACCTGTTATTGCAGTTTTTCCAGATCCAGGAAGGCCCAAAATGCCTGAATACATTATCATATGTAAGTATCAATAGACAACACTATAATCTGTACCAATGGTGTAGCTAGAGATTGTATTTAGAAAAATGGTGATTATATAATAATAATAATAATAATAATAATAATAATAATAATAATAATAATAATAATAATAATATAATTATTATTACTAAAAAAGGTGGAGAAAGCACCAAAAATAGTATCTGCTTTGATGTGATAGAAATGGTGACAGTCAGTGCAGATGGTGCTCCTGCTCAGTTACATCATTGTTCATAATCATTTTATTTAATGTAATACCTATTTTTTCTCCAGACTGTACGTGAAAAGAAAGTCCTCTCCATGATGGTTGAGAATCAGACCAGAATTCCAACTTGACATCTCGAAACACAATACTGCCATTAGCAAAAGGATTTGGCATCACATATGGAAGATTAGAGTCATCTTCTGGCTTGATAGACTGAAGTAAGAGATGTAATATCTAGATTATCTCACACTATAGTAACCCTTTGTTTCAAAGATTATGTTTGTTTAAAACTTACTCGAACAGTAGCATCATGATTGCCCAAAACAATGAACTTTGATGACATTGATGTAGATGTTTGTGTAACATTATTCAAGATATAACCAAATAAAAATGCACAAAAAATACTTATAGTAGTTGGAATAAGATATAAATCTGATTGACCAAAAAAAAACACCCATTCTTTTGCATCATCTTTTATGCACATTATTCCCAAAATTATCATAATGAAACACACTGGAAAAAAAAAGCATATTAATTGAAAATTCATAATAAAATGTTAAAAGAATAACTGAAAATAAGGATACCAAATATCAATTTCTTATACATTTTCTCAATACTATTAATGAAATCTTACAAGATGCAAACTGAATCCAGAAACGTAGCCATAGACAGGCAGCTTGATTCAATTGTGAATAAGCCAAGAAAGTATCACATTGATTATGAAAGCTGAAAATAAAAGAGAGTTCATGGGTGACTGAACTAAGAAATAGTTAAGTTGTAATTATCACAGCAGAAAGAAAAGAAAAAATAAATACACACATGGTCCAATAATCTTGTTCTTTTCCAAATGCTTGTATGGTGACTCTACCCATAACTGTAGAAGCAACAAAGCCATTTAAACGTAAACAAGCTTCTTCAGCTCGATGGTAGAATTTTAGAAGGGCAGAACTAATGTAATACAATAATATTTTAGGAATTAAGACCTGAGTTTGAAATAAAAGCACTTTCATATAGAAAAAAAATCTTACTTTGTAAATCGAAGCAGGAAATGACTAAATACACAAATTGCAATTATGGGAATGAGAAACCATAGAGAGCATATACTCAGCACACAGATCAGCAAAAGAACTAAAAATAAATTCTCCACAAGCAATATTGAATTTGATGGTAGAGACGTATCAACTGGAATTAAAACCATATCAAAATTATTTTAGTACAAAATGAGAAATCCTTACATAATATAGTGAGAAGAAATACATGTGTTTTTATATTATAAAACAAACCTTACTTTCTGAAAGATGAAGAGAAAACCATCGTAAAATTTCAGAATGGGATGCATTCTGGAAAATATTTAAACAACCTTTGCAAATACTTAAAATTATATTTAAATTTTAAATAACATTAAAAAATAAAGAAGGAAAGAAAAGAAAAGAAAATTAATTTTCTACCTGGTCAAAGAGCACTATTCCCACAGTTCTTGATACTAAAATTATGAAGAAAAATGCCAGAGCAACAATATATCTTGTTAAGTTCTGGAAAACCAAACATTACTTTTTGTAATACTATTTTTTTTTTTTAATTCATAAATATTAATGATAATTAACAAGAAAATACAAAATTGTTTAGCTTTGCTCTTTGCATTAATAATTAAAATTCAACAAAATGTTTAAAAAAAAACAGGTAGACAGAATTTTTATTTCCAAAATTTACAAGAAGAGTTAAAAATTACTCCCATAAGTTTCAATGATAACTTCACTTCACAAAATTTTAACTTATAATCGTGTAGTAAATATAATCATTTCATATTTTTCTGAACATTTGGTTGAAATTTAGATACCTATTTATTATTTCTACTAGATGGTTTTATGCAACCTAATGGCAGAACAATAAAATATATTTTACATACCTCTGTTAAATTTTTCAAAATAATTACAGGAGAAATTATTACCGTCAACGCACATAAAACGCAAATTAATGTGAAAATCAAGCTAGTAAGTAAAGGAAATGATGATTTTGTTTCGAGGGCCAATGTTTTGTAGAAACCCATTGAATCGTTATATTTAGCAACCATAGCTACAGATTCTGCAACAAAATAAATTATGCTGTCAGATCATAAAGTTAATACTACTTTAGAAGAAAATTGATCAGTTTTGGTGGAATACTGGTGTGATAAGATAATTGTGACAGGAACAATACCTTGTTCTATCTCATCTTCCATACTGTCTGGAATTCTGACAACACTTTCCGCTAGATTTAGTGTTCCTCCCCCATTTTGTGATTTTATTGTACCAAAACTTGCATTGTATGACTTTTCATCCCTGTAACAGCAAGCAACTAAATGATCCTTATCCTGTCAAACACTTTTTCTTAATCTACCATTTTGTAACACAGTGCAAAAAAGACTCTTTCACACTAACTCAAGACCCATCGCTACTTGACCATTGCCCATCCCCCAGCACAGTCTTTGCTGTCTGTTCAGATGACCTGCTACAGCTAGAAAGGTCTGCTTGTCCTTACTGCCCATTCTTACTTTCTCTTCTCACTACTCATCTAATCATGTCTTTCACGTTCATTGACAAACATGAAGAATGTTTTGAAGAATCTCTGAAGACTAGTGACAAAATATATCATGCTTTGAAACATAAGCATTTGTATACTTTATTTATACTTATACCCATTCCTACACCTATACTTATTCTTCTCACAATATACAATTTTTTCTTCACACAATAATATAAGGATGTTCTATACATGTTTATATTGCTATAATATGATTGTAGTAAAAATGTTTATATTTCGTGAGTGAAACAATTGTTTCTTACTTGATCTCAATTTTTTTTGACTTGACCTACTGGTTTCTGGAAAAAAACTCAACATTGATAATTCAAAAGACAATAATTAAATGCACTATAAATAATTATTTGCACTGCATACATCATAAGTAAAGTAAGACATAAGTCCTGAATACATACTCAGAGACTTTCTCTTGATTACCCTTTCTAGCTGGTTCCTTGTGAAAACTCTGCACTTTATCAATGTTTTAAAAGTGAAAATATTTTTATAAAAGATCCCAATTTCAAACACCCTGTCCCTGAACTGTGTGCGATATAGCATTATAGGCTGAGAAGTGAGTGCAATATAGAATAATATTTAGGTAAAAATAATCATTCAATTACAGCTAACCTCAATTACAGTGTTCAGAAAGTTAAATAGTCCCTTTAATTTTAGCAGAAAGATTATTTGTCATTTTTCTTCAATTTCATTTTACATCAATCCTGGATTTTTGCACATTCCTGTCCAACGCTATGGAGTGGGAGCACCCAGAATAATGAAAACAAAATTTGGGATATATATGTCCCTGCATATCTCTCAACATTACACCACATGTTCCTCATTTATTCTTCATACATCCCTTATGATATTCCCCCAAGTCCCAACAAACTTGAGTCCCTTTAAGGGCACAAAAACATGATTTTACGGCCTAGAACCCATGGTTTCAGAATCATGCATAATTAAAATGTGTGTCACAGTAATATGGGACACAATTATATAAGTAATTAAGTGTTAATAGTTGTCATTTTAGTTTAAGTAGTAATTATGTATTTTTATTTTTGTAAACATTCATTAAGTAATAATCTGGAACCTTCTATGTTTTTCAACTAAAATCTGTTGCAGTACTCTCAAAAAATATTGCTTCAATTTAAAAACAAAAATAGTTAACAATAACAACTTGTACAATTCATTGTTGAATATGGAGACAAGACTGATTTTTCCAAATGTACCTATCACTATTCAAATTATGTTGACTGTTGCTGTTTCTGTTGTAACCTGTGAGATTTTTCAGTAAGTTAAAATTGATACTATCCTATTTAAGAGCTTCAATGGGACAAGAACAATTGTGTGATCTTGCTTGATTGAGTGGTGAAAGAAAAATTGAGAAAACCATCTTTGAATTTGTCATTGATGATTTTGCATCAGTAAATTCAAGTATAATGCACATCTAGTCTGCACAAAAATTGTATTGTTTTTGTTTTTATGAGTATCACAATTATATAAGTAATTAAGTGTTTTGATTAATAGTTGTCATTTTTTTTTTTTAAATTAAAGATAAAATATTTTTAAAATAATAACATTTTTGTCATTACATTTTTACATCAAAAGTTAATATATGTTAATAAACATGAATTGTTAGTTTCTTTTTATCTCAATTCAAGAAAAGGAAATCAAAACCAATCAATTTTTTCACTAAAAATTATTTATTAAACTTTTTGAAAATAATCAGAATCTTATTCACACTAGTGTATAACCACTGATACAAATAACAACAACCCTAATTTGAAGTATCCTGAAAGAACGCAAATTCTATGCTTGCCATGGGCACTTGAATGCCTAATATGCATTTAGTCAAGACTATGAATAAGTTAGGAGTTATAAATTGAATGAAAAGAAAGAGCACAGAAAACTGTTAGGGAGTTATTTTAAAGGAAAGGAAAAGAGGATCTACCTCCTGTAGTTGATGATAATTTAAAAGTTCCAGCCTTATTTGGTGCACACAGCTTTTAGGCACTGTGTCTGTGTCTGTGTCTGTGTGGGTGGGTGTGTCTGTGGGTGTCTGTGTGTGTCTGTGTGTGTCTGTGCGTGCGTGCGTGTACATGTATATAGACACATACACACACAAAACAATAGTTTACATTAATTCCTTGCACATATATTGAAATCATTTTCACTGATACAACAGGAAACGAAGAAAGCATGATACAAAATAAAATATACTTACTCTATATTTTTGTTACTTTCTTCTTGAAGATAAGACTTAATGAGAAGAGGATATAAGTCCATTTCCATTAGACCATCATGAGTTCCATGCTCTATAATTGCAGCATCTTTAAGGACAAATATTTCATCACAGAGTTTTAAGAACTGAAATGATAATGAATCAATGTAAATATTCATCCATAACTGACAAAATATATCTTAAAACAATTGCTATTATGCTATATCTATTATTTGCTATTATTTGACTAATACCTTTACTTGACGACTTGTAATTATTACTGTTTTTCCCCTTAAATGTTTCAGTATACTTCTCTCAAAAATAATACTGCTTACATCAGAACTTACAGCACTCAATAAGTCATCTAACAAGTAAATATCTCTGAAAAAATATTGAAGTAGAAATTAAAAAGATATTGCACATTACATTTGTAGTTTAATGATAAATTTAAATTTTATGAGTAATTATACTTAGAGATTTAGGAGTTTACAAAAGTAAACAAGTATGTATATTTATAGAAAAATACTTGCCTGTTAGCATAGAGGGCTCTTGCTAAAGCTATACGTTGCTTCTGCCCAAGAGTTAATGTAGACTCAGAGATTAAAGTCTGATCTCCACCAGCCAACTGTCCAATATCATCATTTAAAGAACAACAATGAATGACATGGTAATACCTACATAAATTAAACATTCTTTTAAATAATATTTACAAAATAATGAACTCATAAGTGTTATTTCTCAAACTTCAGATAATAATATTAATAATAAAAGAAGAAGCACCTTTTATGAATAAATGGCTCATTGAAAAGAACGTTTTCACGTAGGGTGGCCTCCATAATCCATGGATTTTGACCCACATAGGCATAAGTTCCATCTCGTAGTAACTTATCACTTCCATACACAGCCCAAAGCTGTTTTACCAGAAGATGTGTCACCACATATTCCAATTAATCTCTCCTAAAAATCAACAAAACACCTGCAGTGAAGAAAAATTTAAAAATGCTAAATTCAACATAACTAAATAACATACCTTAGGAGCTTCAAAATTAATTTCTTTCAGCACAGTTTTAGATTGCATTTCCACATCATCACTTTCACGATCTCCACATCTGAAGAAACGAAAACCTGAATTTTAAAATCATTAAAAATGGTACATATTGAATGTCTGCAAAATTATTTATTATGCACTATCTCTGAATGTAATATAAAAAAGTTTGTTGAAACATGGTAGGCTGCTTGCAATAAGCAATATGCAAAGAGTAAAGCCATTTTTTTTAATGAAGATCAGGCTCTTTCATTCACAAAATTTTATTATTCTTTATTTTGCAATATCAGTTCAATTAAAATCCTCAACAATAGAATATGATTAACTGTAACTTACATTTCAAACATTCTGCATTTATTGCAAGTTAATTGAAAACATTATTTTTGTGCTGAGATGACTAAGGTTGTGGTGATTTTAGTCAAATGGGTTGAGTCCCGCTCACACAGGTTCGTTTACCTGAGTGTTTACCTGCGTATTGTGGATTGACGGGCTTTCCCACTCAACATGCATCACCTTTCAAACTGTATCCTCTCTATTCTGACTTGCCTGAATAATGAATGAGTTTGCATGGGAGGCAAATATACATTTCACCTTGGCGGTGTCATTCCCTGATTCCATTCGTTGTGGCTTGGTGGGACACACCAATCACCATAAATATCCTTTTAACTCTATATTTCCCCACCTGATCAATTCTATCACACTATAACTCGTAATTGGATAGCATAGCCGATATGGCTATACACAGAATCTCAGCAACTCCCACCTAGCAGAAAAGAAAAACAAAGATGTGCCTAAGGGCTGCCTCTGTCAGCCAAGGAGAGGGAGGATCCCAACCAGCTGTACTCGTGGCTCATTGCAAAGTTGCAAGCCTTTCACCACTGAGATCCGGGTTCGATTCCCGTCGAATCTCATGTGAAATTTGTTCCAACAAAACGAGTTCTGCTGCTTCACAAGGGCTAGTCCAACCCCTGTGAAGTGTTCTAAACCCTACCCTATCCTTATTCCTTCCTAATTCTGGCCGCTGGGTAGTGACGCAGGAGCGCGCGGTAGGAGGCGCGTACTCGGAGATGCTACCTGGCGGTCCTTTTAACATACCTGCGACGAGACGCGACAATATTAACGGAGGATTACTCCAGCGCTGTTAATAATGGGAGGATTACTCCCAGAAGCGCAAAGCGCTCAACGCCCCCCAAGGAGCTTGGAGACGCGTTGCATCAAACGAGACGAAAAAAACACAGTGAAACTTGCCTTAAGAATTCACTTGAGGGTTCCAGAGAAAAATAGCATTTGGCTTAGGTTGCTGCTTAATGAAGGAGATGAGACTATGATAAGAGAACGTCTGGTCTAATTTAATTTGGAATGAAGTTAAGAATGCTTTGGTCATAAACTGATTTTAATTAGGTAAACTTACAGTATAAAATACCAGAATCTTTTTTTGCATGAGTGTACTTAAACTGGCAAACAAAGTTTCTCAATTTCCAGCATTTGCACTATTTTGTTTTCCATTCTATTGGTTATATCTTCCCATTTGTGAACTAGATTTCCAACTAGATTTGAAGCTGCAATTCACACTCAAAGGACAAGCAAGAGATGCAAGTACAAGATCAGCAGATCCAAGCCCTGTTTTAAGTAAGCTGATGTTGGGTTCCAATATAGGAAGAAAAAATGCAATAACCACCAGTCTTATGCTCATTACGTTACTGATCAAAATTGCAAATTTGTCAGGTAATTTTAACCTTCAATTTCCATCACCTGTTCATTGACTACATGCACAGGTGACGACTTAAAAAAGGGAAAATTTATATGTGGGAAATCAATCAGTTCCACAAAAAAATGGCCATTAATGGAAGTGATCATTTCAGCAGGTTTCACTGTATGAAGGAAGGGGACCCGGCCACTACCCAAGGAATCCATGGTGTAGGAGACTACAGAGGTGTATGGAAGGGTAGGCTAGGCCTATGGGGCTAAATGGTATGCTAGCCTAAAGAGGTTTACATACATACAATATTTTTGTGAAGAGAGATGTATTGTGCTCGAAACATCATGTATACTTTCTTGTATACATGATGGTAACAGTTATGTAATACTATAATAATAAAACTTCTATCCTACAAATGCTTCAGTCATCACTAGAAAAACTGAACTAAACAAAGTACGAGAGGGTCAAAAAATACAAGTCTTAAAATTTTGGAAAATACAAAAGTTCAAATAAAAATGACTTTCTACCATTCAATTCATTGCATTGTGCTCTATTCTTACGAAAATGGAAAAATTGCCTATGTTGCAATCTGAAGATGTTCATCAGGTTAGAATCATTTTTTTATCCCAAGGATTTTCGCTTTATATGCTACATGTTTCAAATATATAAAAAATTGCTATATTGCTACAAAGATGTTATGATTCTAACAATACATCACAAAAATTTTGAACTTGTGGTATTTTCAAATTTTCAGAGGTTTTCAATCACACGTGGACAATCACACCTGGATAACTGAGGAGCTGAGGTCGCTAAGGCTGTAGGGCTGTAGCTGCCTCAGGTGGAAGGGTCATGGGTTTGAATCCCTCCTTGGGCATGGATGTTTGTGTGTGCTTGAGTTGATTTTTATTATAATTTTTTTTTGTGATGAACTGACAATTTACAGACTTATAAGGTTCAAACAGTAGTAAGTTGCACATAGGTAAATGTAATAAAATGTTTACACAAAAATATGAAAAGTACATTTACACAAGATGAATACATAATGTAAGAAAATGCAAAAGAAGGAGGACATAGTCATGCAAAATATACATACGAAAAACATAACAAAGGAGGACAAAAGTAATGAACAACAGAAATAAATTGAAAAAGATGGTGGAAGGAGTATTCCTTTAAAACTTGAGGTTATTCTGTCCACATTAATGATGTTTATCTTCTAGTTGTAGTATCTTCATAGAGGATCAGATAATAGAGCTGGAATTGTTTCCTGGGATTAGAAATTGAAAACTCCTCTGTCCATCATATCATTGCTGTGATATTCACTTGCATTCAGAAGTTTTTAAATTCCTTTTAAAGAAGAAAACATTCTCAGCCTAATAGAGGTTGCGAGGGCTTTCCATGAATTTACTATTCTGTTTGTCAGAAAGTATTTTCTTAGATTTTTTTATGATTTCAGCTTTAAACAAAGTCATTGGAAGGTTGGATTAGAATTGTGGATAAATATCTTGGGCAAGTCGCAAAGCACTTAATAATTGTGTAAAATTTTTAGTGAGGTCTGTGATGCAAGGTAATTCAATAAGCCTCAGTTGTTCCTCTTAGCTCATATTATATAATTCAGAGGGTATTTTCATTGCTCAAAGTTGTGAGTTTTCTAGCAAAACAAGGTCTTTAGAAAGATAAGGAGACCAGATTAGAGATCCATATTCTAGTATTAGACAGATACAAATTTTGTAGATTTTTGTAAATAATTCCGGTAATATGTTCTTTAAATTTTTTCTGTTTCTGAAGGGGAATTTATTAATTTACAAATATATGAGCAATGATATTTTAGTGATACTAAAATCTTATTCTCTCTGGATGAAACTGGTGACAGTACTTCAAATAATGCTTTAGGTAGGGATTATTTTTCCTTATATGTAGAACTACATATTTGATTCTGTTCAACATCATATTCCATTTTGTTGACCATTCCATGATTTTGTTTAGGTTTGTAAATTGAAATTACATGGATTACCATAAATTTTTGTCTCATCAGCATAGAAGCACTGGGTTCTCTTTATCAATCTATCCATATAATCTATGTTGAGTTATGTTTAATGTGATTAGAGTTGATTTTGGAATCGTAAAAACACACTTAAAGCATGAATAAGTGAAAATGAATTTCATGAGTAGTCATACAAAAATGTACCTTAAAACACCAAAAATAATGAATTTACATTTACTTTAATTTAACACAAGGTTGCTGACAAGACAGACTTTCACAAATTTATTAAGACAGCATTTTGTAAGGAAAGTTGGTTATCATAATTTGTGATTGACTTACACAGTTTGCTGTTATGTAATCATTTACAAAAATGTAAATCATTTACAAAAATTATAAAAAGCAGTGGCCTCAAATGTGAATCCTGAGGTACCCCAGATAAGACTAAAACCTACTGAAATAGACTTGCTGTAATAATTATACTGAAATTTATTTGTAAGATAATTTCAAAACCACTAAAAAAAAATAGCCTGATAAACCAAATTCTTCAATTTTTGTAAGAATAATGAGAGATTGACAGAATCACAAGCCTTATTAAAGTCTGTACAAATGTTTTCAACCAAACATTTTTTCCGTAGTTTTTAAGATGTAGTAAGTATAATAAATCAATTTAAATTCAATGGTTCTCTTATACATGAAATAAATTATCTAACTGAAAAAAAAATGGAAACTTATGACTTTCAGTTTATCCATAATTACTGATTTCAACACTTTTGATATTATTTGCAATGTTATTTTTATTTCCTTGTTTCAAAGATTGGTATAATGAAGGAAGATTTCTATTCAACAGGCAAAAAATCCATATCAAAAAGTAACTTCAATATTTGTGAAAATAGAAAATTAAATTTTTCATACAAATTGCCAGTATTCTATTGAGATTTGCACCAATGCAGAGATATCTATAAAATGAGGAAAAGTATTTAGCAAAGACTTTCACTATGTACTTAACGTCATCACACGATTAGAAATTTTGATACATTATTTTTCGTAATTCATTGGTGTTCTTTTTACTTTCTCATATACATACGTATATACAGAGTAATTTTCAAAAATTGCAAAAGTTTGAACTTTTTTTTTACACCTTCCTACAACTACAAAATTGAAGACAGATTTTTCCTCCCAATGAAATTTGTTTTCCATAAATAGTTCTTTCATTAAGATCCTGTAGATTTTTTGAAAATTTTAGTAGTTTTTGTGCAAAAGTGCATGAAATATTTGCAATTTTAAAAAATAACAAACAAGATTTTCTCAAAAACAGCTCCAAAGTTTTCCTTTAAATTTTTGGTATGAGTAATGCCAAATGTACACTTTGTGATAACATAAACACCATATGGCTATATTCTTTTGTTTTTTTTAAAACTACAAAAATTAAATTTTTTTTTACTTGTCTCTCACATCAGTAATATTTACATTACAGACACATTATTAAACTTGCAACTACAGTTGCTTTAAATAATGTCATATAAAGTTTCTCAAAACTCAACAGTTTTCTGTAAAATGAGCTCAAAATAAAAAATTATCCATTTTCAGAAATACTCAAAAGGCATTTTCTTAAAAAAATGGCTCCAAATTTTTGCTTCAAACTTTTCTAATAGATGGTGCTAATTGCACTGTTTAATATGACATGAAGTTCATTTTGGTGTATTGTTTTTTTTTTCTTCAAAAAATTACACACTTTTTTTTTTAATCTCTCTCACGCTGTTAATATGCACAATCCCATGAATTTGTATACATTAATGCATTTGTGAGTAGAAGTGCTTCAAATGACTTTAAATGAAGTTTTTCGAAAACTCAATAGATTCCTGTAAAAGAGCTTCAAATTTTGCATTTATAGTAATGCTTAATCGCCATTTTCTTAAAAACGGCTATACATTTCTCTTTAGGACCAGCTTTTAGTCTTCTTTAATATTCTTGAAGTAATATTGTGGTGATAGTGTGCATCCTTGACATTGACCAAAGTCAGCAAAGTGCTGCATGTCAGGCAATCACATATACAGGTCCACACCCCACCTTTACAGGCATCTTTGGCCTCGACTGTGGAAGGCGGGAGGGGCACTTTGTCTTACCTCTTAAGGGTGTCTTCCCTTTGGTGATGCTTTTATTATATCCTTTCCTCATTTAGTTGTTTTTACAAAATTATTTTGCACAATGACATGTTCTTCATAATAAATTCATAGTTTTGGTTTATTTTACTAATCGGTAGTGGATTTAGTTTAACCAGATAGTGCCTTTACATTTCCTGTAGCTTTTCCCCATCACCAACTCTATTCAGCTCCCTTGCGTGTTGCTGCTAGTGATATTTAATCTCTCTGCCTTCACAAATCTCGAATTCCAAAGTATGTGATTGCCCAAGTGTGTGTGAATGTGGCGCCAAATCTCTGCAATGTGCAAGAGCAATTGACACCCCTGGCATAGGCCTTTATTAACTCTCATCTGCTGTGTTGTGCCTTTGTTATTTCTTTCACAATTGATGAAACCTGGTATAAACTCTGCATAATATTCTGGAACTGATTCTTCTCCCAAAATTTTCCACTGTTTCTGACTACTCACTTTGTCACAGGAGTTTTCAAAGACAATAAACAGTATAAGTTATGATCTTTCTTTTTCTCTTTAATCTGCTGAAGAGTGACTATATTGTACTTTTCCCCTTGTGGGATCCACACTGTTCTTCCATGATAATATCTTCTTTTATCGTTAATATTTGTGTAATTATGTTTGCAAATATTATTGATGCCCCTGGTAACTTGTTTATGTTCTTGTAGATGTTACAGCTTTTAATGTTTTCCTTTTTAAAGTTACTGCACATTAATGAAGCCTTTCATTCTTGGATTTTTTGTCTTTGTATTTCTTTATCTCATTTTTAGGTTGAGAAGTTGGGGTTTTAGTTCTTGTCTAGTTTTATTCCATCTATTTTTGTTCTCTACTTACACTTCAGATATTTCATTGCAATCCATTTTTGAATTTTCAGAGGATTTAACTGAAAATAGGCCCTGAGCCATTTTCAGTCTTTTGCTCTAATTTATTTATTTATTTATTTATTTTACGTCAAAAAAAACAGTTAAAAACTGCGTATGACCTGCTATGGGGAAAAGTGAATTGTGTGCACATTTTAAAAATTCTGTGATCCCTACACTAAGTATATACTACTTAAAAAAAAACTCCCCTGTAATAAAATCTATTTTCAAGGATAAACAAGCAATAAATTTTGAATTTTGAAAGGGAGAAAAAAAAAACAAACTCCCATGTAATAAAATCCATTTTCAAAGATAATTAGCAATAAATTTTGAATTTTGAAAGGGAGAAAAAGAAGAAGAAACTCCCATGTAATAAAATCTATTTTCAAAGATAAATATAGAATAAATTTAGGCTCTTATTACTTCCTGCCGCGACAACATGGAAACGATAATTTGAATAATTGTATTTCCCACTGAATTCTAGAAGACGTGCACAGAAAATGAAGTTACATTTACGTTCAGAAGCAAAACAAGGGCCATCTCAGCATTTGCTCAATGGATCAGGGAAACTGGATGAAAAACCTGATCTAGATGGGGGTCATTGACCAGGAAGCTGTAGTACAATAGTTGTTACAGGTTGTTTATACTCATTTATACAGTCCAAATGGTAAATAATGCATTATGTATCATTGTTAAAATTAATGTTACTTTTCTTGTGATGCTCAGTATAGTCTCTAATTGTTTAGAAACAGTTATGCAGCAGAAACGATTTCACTTGGGATTTAAACTTTTCTATTGAATTTAATCGTTTAATGTCATCTGGCAAAGTGTTGTAAAATAATGTACATGTATTGTATGTGAATTTTTTGTAGTGAGCTGTTGATACTGTCACCTGATGAATATGATTTCTACGTTGAGTGTTATAGTAATAGACTTCGGCATTTTCTGAAAAAATATTCCCGCCCTTGAGCAAAAAACTGATTCGTAAATAAAAAGACACGGTAATGGTAGAATTCCTAGATTAATGAAAAGAGGCTTACATGAATCACGTGGGTAGGATTTGGTTATTATTCGTACAATTCGGTTTTTGTAATCTAAAAGTCTGGGAGCTATAAGATGTATTTCCCCAGAATATTATGCCGTATCTAAGGCGGGAATGAACATTCGCGAAGTATACACAACGAGCAGTATGAAGGCTGACTGAATTTGCAAGAGTTCTGAACGCGTAGCATAATGAACTTAATTTTGTGTTCATTTCATTTAAATGGACGTTCCATTTAAGGTTTGACTGAATTGAGAGACCTAAAAATTTTGTTGCCTTAACATCAGTCAATGGTACACTGTTCATTTTCAATGGAGCACAGAATTGTTTATTTGAAATGGAAAACTGCATTAAAACCGTTTTCTTTTCGTTTACTATTAATTTGTTATTTCGGAACCAATTTGAAACATTTGATATTGTACTATTTACTGTTTCTTTATTGCAAAGGATGTTCGTATCATCCGCAAAGAGAACCGTTCTTCCGTTTCGAATCGTCGAGAGCATATCGTTTACGTAAAGAGGGAACAGAATAGGGCCCAAAATCGATCCATGAGGAACTCCACATGCAACGGGCAAAGAGTCGGAAAGGTGCGTACGTAATGTTCCATCATTCCAGTAAGGTATTTCAACTCTCTGAGATCGTTGTTTAAGGTACGAACATAACCAATCTAGAGCAATACCACGAATTCCATATGAAGGTAATTTGGAAAGTAAAATGTCATGATCAATGACGTCAAAAGCTTTTGAGAGATCTAAAAATAATCCAATAGGTGCCTCATTTTGATCCAATAATGAGGCGACATCTTTAAGAAAAGAAAATGTAGCTGTTTCCGTTGATTTTGATTTTCTAAATCCATGTTGGCAATCTGAAAGCGCGTCGTGTTTAGGGAGAAAGGTTTCCATTCGTACGTAAAAAAGTCTCTGATAAAAAAAGAAAACTGATAGAAGAGAAATGGGCCGATAATTTTGAATTTCATTTTTGTTGCCTTTTTGGAAAAGCGGCTTAATTTTAGCGGTTTTGAAAATATCTGGAAACGTTCCAGTGCATAAAGATGCATTAAATATGTGAGTTAACGGGTGTATGATGGCATACGCACAAGTCTTTAACAAAGAATCCGGGAATTCATCTAAACCGGACGAATATTTATTTTTTAGTTTACCGATTATTTTGGGAATTTCATAGGAAGAAGTTTCGGAAACGAACATTGTGTCTAAAATTTTGGGTGAACTGTCTGTTTTTGAATTTCGTGCCTGAAGACCCTTAGTGAGATCGGTAGCAATTCTCGAAAAGTATTGGTTAAAGAGACTAGCCACTGTTACCAGATCGTTCAATTTATATCGTTATATTTTAAAACAACATTCTCTACGGGTTTTCTAGTTGATTTGGTAGTATTTTTTATTATATTCCACATTGCTTTTGTTTTATTATTTGAGTTCAAAATATCCTGATCGTTTTTCATGATTTTAGCCTGCATTATGACTTTTCGTAACAATGTTTTGTATTTTTTAAAGTAGATAAGGAAATCTTGAGATACGTCATGACGTTTAGAAATGAAAGAAAGAATTCGCTTGTTTTACAAGATGTCCTAATCCCTTGTGTTATCCAAGAATTGCTTTTCCGTGAAATATTTAATTTTCGTTTTTGAAGAGGAAAGCAAGTGTTAAAATGAAATGAAAGAGTTGAAAAAAAAAAGAATTATATTTGTCGTTTGTATCAGCAGTATTATAAACCGTTTCCCATGACTCCTGCATCAAGTAATCAATAATTTAATTTTACTTTTAGTAAACAATCTAGTCATACGTGTATTATTTATTGTGTCAGTGATCGCATTTCTTATAATGGTAAGAATTTGTGCATCGTGGTCACTGTATCCTAAATCTTTTGTTTCAACTTCATATCGAGTAGTAGTTTTGTTAATTATAATTTGATCAATTGCCTTCATCGAATGTTGTGTGATCCGTGTAGGTACATTAATTGTAATGTCTAAATTCAAGGAATTAATTAAATTGAGAAACTTTTCTTTCTCGCATGATTCGACCAGAAAATCAATGTTAAAATCTCCGCATACAACAATGGATTCAAAAGAGCGATTTCTGACTTTGTTAAGTGTTATCTCCAGGTTTTCTAAGAACAAAATATAATCAGCAGTTCTCTTTGTTGGAGGCCTGTAAATGCAAAGTATTATCACTTTTAGTGAAGTAAGATGTACAACGTAACGTAACGTACGTACGTTACGTAACGTACGTACAACGTAACGTACAATGTAAGTATAAATTGACCACATCCTCTGACATCTGTAGATATAAGATACATAGCAAAATGTTTTCTTTATAGATCTGGAGAGAGAGCGCGAGAACGAGCGATAGAGAGCGAGCTATAGATAACGAAGAGCGAGCGAAGAGAAGCGAGAGAGAGCGAGAAGAGGAAGAGAGGAGAGACGAGAGGAGCGGGAGGCGAGGAGCGAGAGAGAGCGAGGAGAGAGAGAGAGAGCAGAGAGAGATAACGCGAGAGAGAGCGAGAGAGCGCGAGAGAGCGCGAGAGAGCGCGAGAGAGCGCGAGAGAGAGCGAGCGAGAGCGAGCGAGCGAGCGAGCGAGAGAGAGAGAGAGAGAGAGAGAGAGAGAGATGGTTTGTGAATAATCTACCTGGTGTGGAGTGGGCTCCATAGCTTCTAGGAAGGCTTTAACAGACTCTTCAAGGTCGTCTTAGTGAAACCATTAAGCGAGCACAGGCTGAGAGAACTCAGAAAATTCTCAAAGAGTACTTTTCCAACATTGAAGTAACTTTGAATGGTGTTCCTCCAGATAATACTTTGAATTTTCATGTAACAAATTTCAATGACGATCCAGGGAGGAAAAATGTAATTGTGAAAAAGTAGAGCATGCTGAACACATCATAGACCCAACAAAAACAATTGCCTTAGTAATGATGGCCGCTTAGGTAGTGGAGAACTTTTATCACCATGTACAAATTACAAAGCAGAACATGTGAGGACCACATGTCCAGAAGGAGGACCTTCTGGTGGGAACTACAATAGCAACAGAAGTGGATGGTTTGACCTACTGATTTTCAAAGACTAGTTCAAGATAACAGCCATATTTAAAAATACAGATTAGTTAAAAATGTAATCATTGGAGACAACCTTAGCAGTCACATTTCTCTGCAAGTAGTACAACTCCGCGGAAAGCATAAAATCAGCTTCTTGCTAGTACCTCCTATTAGCACACATTATCTCCAGCCCTTGGATGTCAGCTTCTTTAAACTGTTGAAGAATGCAAGGCATAATGTCTTGTATGATTGGACTAAGTCCAAAAGCGGGGGCAAATTTAAGGATGCTTTTCCTTCCTTTCTAACCTAAAGTTTGGAAAAAAATTGAGGCAAATAAATCATAAAACATTATCAGTGATATTTGAGCAAAGGGACCATTGCTACCTTTTAATCCTGACCATGTTCCCAGCAAATTGCTAGATTGAGAGGAATTGTCTGATGCTGCTATTGCAACTATATATAAGGTGTGCATAGCGTCGTGATCTTCTTCGTGGCATAGAGCGCATATCAGGCTTTCAGCGATGTTAAATCTGTATAGATATGCTTGGAAGCTCCCATGCCCTGAGAAGGCTTGTGTCCATCTTCCTTTGTTCTCCACGTCCCATTGGCTTTGCTACTGGTGCAGAAGATGGTTTCTCATTTCCGCTTTGATATTGTCTAGTTGCCTCTTGGGCAGAGTTTGTTGTTTATCTACTGTCACCCTCAGGTATATCGTCTTCCTTTTCTGGGCTAAAAGATCCACTGGGGGGGACACTGGCCAGTACTAAGGCTGCACTGTCGGATACCGTGCAGTATCCTGTGATTATCCTTAGAGCCATCCTTCTCTGGAGCCATCCTTCTCTGTGCAAATTTTCGCCGAATGGACTCTTTAGTTAGTGCTTCTGCCCACCCTGGGGCGGCATACAGCATTCTTGAGTGCACTACGGCAGATATTAACCTTTTTTTGCTTCCACTGGGACCTCCTGAGTTCAGCATTAGTCTGGAGAGATTTGATCCAGTCCTTACAGCTTTACCTGTTGTTTTTATAATATGGGGTCCGAAGTTCAATCGCGAATTGATTTCCACCCCAAGATATGTGATATGCTGTGATTCAATGTGTTCCTCCCCTAGTCGGATCACCAGGGGGCAGAATGCTCTCCAGTTTGTAATCAATACCGCTTCTGTTTTTGCAACAGCGATTTGCAGATTTCTTTGGTCCAACCATCTTTTAACCCTGCGTAGTGATTCGTTGGTCAATTCCAGTAGTTCTACATAGTCACTTTGGCATATAATCAGTGTGTCATCGGCGTAGCCATTGAGACAGGAATTCTTTGGGAGCTTGATATTCAGCAGGTCATCATACAGAGTATTCCACAGGAAGTGACACAATCTTGATCCCTGTGGAACACCACACGTCATGTCTTTGTCAGTCCTATATCCATGTGTGTAAATTATTTTCCTCTCACTGAGGTAGTCCTCCAGTATCCTCACAAGGTATTCATGGACCATCTTAGCTACCAGGGCTTGTATAATGTCTTTCCAGCTGGCAGAATTAAATTAATTTTTGATGTCAATTGCAACCATGGCACAAAAACCCTTTCTCCTTTTTGCTGTTTCTGCATAGTGGACTGCTTCTGAGATAGCGTCTATTGTCGAGAGTCCTTTTCTAAAGCCAAACTGTCTCATTGAAAAATTCGCATGTCTCTCTAGTCGTAGAAGGAGCACACCCTCCAGTAATTTGCTCATCGTATCCAGCAGGCACAAAGGTCTGAACGATGATGTCTGATCAATTGGCTTGTTACCTTTCCGCATGAGAATTAACTTCTGTTGTTTCCATACCTTCCTAGAATTTCCCTAGTTCAAGACACTGGTTAAAGACTTTCAGAAGGCATTCAGGGTGTTCTTTTACAACTATCCCCAGGATTGCGTTGGGAATTCCGTCAGGTCCTAGTGCTGTTCTAATCTTGGTCTTCTTCATCATTTGGACTAGTTCGTCCTTCGTGAAGCGGTTGGCTTCGTCGAAGTGATAGTCAGAAGGTCTGCTTCTTACCCAGCATTTTCTGCTAGGGAAAAGGTCTCTGATGATTGCCTTCACCCATGCGGGTTCTTCCAGTCCCACAGTTGTTGGTGGATTTAAATTTGCCCATAACAATCTTGTAGACTTTCCCCCAGGGGTCGTTGTTCACATCATTTAATAGGACCTTCCAGCATTTTATTTTGTTCTTTTAATCTCAGATTTTAGTCTTTTCGGCGCTTATAATTTCCCTCAATAGAATGTCCGTTTTAGCTCTTTTTCAAGTCTTTGAGCTTTAACACATGCTTGGCAAAGCTCTGTAATAACTGCTGTCCACCAGTACATCTGGTTTTCCCCCATGGACTCCTATGTCTGGGCATTGAAATCTTGCACGTATTTTTAACGGTTTTGCACATTTCCTGGTCTACCTCTTTGAGGGACTGTACTTTTTTTTTCCCCACCCCATGATCTGTTGTTTTGCTTCATCAAGGAATTTTATGGCACCTGCTTCTTTTAGTTTTTTGGTGTTCCATGATGGACCAATGTTTGGCTGATTCCTTCTAGCTCTGTTTCCAGCTGATGAAATGGAGAATTCGATGTAGCAATGATCGCTAAGTGTTTCTACGTCAAGAACCTGCCAATTCAGGATATTCCTGTCAATCTTTGTGGTTCCTATTGTCGTCATTATCAAGAAGCTGCCCCCTTGTACATGAACTCCCTGTGTTTAAAACTACAAGGTCCTTCCTAGCCAGGAATTCACAGACAATATCGCCTCTGCGATCAGTTCTGCTTTCACCCCATTCTGGAGACTTGCTGTTAAAGTCTCAAGCCACTATTATTTCTCCTGGAGCTGAATTCATGCTTGCTTCCAGTTCATCGATTTGTTTCTTAAATTTCTCTATAAGGGTCTTTGGGTGAGAAATAGCAACTATATATTCTGAGGTTGTCCATTTCTACCCATACAAACCCTTGGTTGTAACTTTAAATTTTGTGGTTCTCATTTTGGAATTAAGTACTATAATTCCTGCACGTCTAGTCGCGTCCTGATAGTAGGATATGTCGTCAATTTCTGCTGCTCACTGACAATAAGACATCCACCTTCTTTCCCTTGCTTTGAATAAGTAATTCTTGGAAGGCTTCCCTTTGCCTAAATTAATTTGAAGGAACCAAGGCATTCTTTGTTTTACAGAGTTTTCTTAGTTCTGCGGTGAAGGAAGGGCATTTATTGCTTCAAATTAATAAACCCAGCATATAATTGTCTTCAAGGTTTTTGCCTTTGCAGACAATACATTGAACTGATCCTCTGCAGTCCTTGGCTAAGTGTCCCTATTTGCCACATTTATAACATACATCACTTCTGTCAGGGTCCTTGCAAGAGGTGGAGATATGACCGAAGTCTAGACATTTAAAATATCTGCTGACCGGTGTTTGATTCTATCGTGGCAAGTAAGCCAGCCAATCTCAAAATTCTCTGCTTTGAGCAGAAGTTCTGCTTGGCGTGAAGGTGTTGTGTGCAGTTGCCACCTGTCTGCCTCCATACATCTTGTATAGTCTGCAGGCCTTCGGGAAGAAGTCCCCTGTAATGCGTGTGACAGCTTCTCTCACATCATCTAGGTTAATGGTTTCGTCTATGTTCCTTAATTCAATTAAGATTTTCGGGTTAAACATGTTAATGTTTACCTATCTCCTACAGCGCGAGTGATTGCTTCATTTAGGGAGGTTAGATCACAATCTTTCTCCAGGACTATCAGGAGTTCATTTTTACGTGTCCTCCTGATCATCTGGATATTAGCATTGTGTTGCTTCGGATCAACCGCTTCCTTCATTCTTTTTAATATTTCGGCATATGATTGCCCTTCGTTAGCTGTCAATTTATGGCCTGATTGGTGGGTCTTCTGTCCTTGCCTTGGGGGTTTGATTTCTTTTTGGAGGAACTCTCCTTTCCTCCGCCTTCCTGTGTTCACTTTCTGCCAATTCTCATTGGGGTTTGGTTTTGGTTTTCCTATATCCAGCTCGATGACTTCTTCCTGTTTGTGTTTCTTATCAGGCTTCTTGTATTCTAGTGAACTTGGACCTTGTCTCTTCTTATTCTGGGACTGTTCTATTTTCACCGACTTCCCATTCATCTGTTTGCCGTGTTTGGAATTCTCGGCCTTTTTGTTGGATTTCTCTAGGAGGATTAATTTCTCATACATCCCCTTTTGATCTTCTTTAACGTTTTACCATCTGTTTTTCAGGGCATCCACTTCTAGTGCTTTAGACAAGGTATCCTTCACTATAACTGGGTTGTTTTTCAGTATATTACTGCTAATGGTAGTTAATTGACTCTGTAGACGGGCAATAATCTCTGTATTGTCTTCCATCAACTTTTGGGTCATCTCTCATCTATCTATTGCCCAGCCCTTCACTATACTTTCCCCTGTAGTCGTGAACTCTTCTTGGGCCAGGGTTCCCTTTTCTCCTGTAGGTAGCCCAGTTGTCGTGGGGGTACTTGGAGGTGATCTCTGCAGTTTCGACTTCCCGAAGAAGGGTTTCAAACCAAAACTCTCCAGGCACTCGCTTGTCGCAGCGTAGTATTTCAGAAACGCCAAGCGTTTCACGTCTGACATTATTATTATTTTTAATGTTGTTGTTCTTGTTGTTCTTGTTATTATTGTTATTATAAAGTACTAAAGATCCCAATATTACAAACTAAGGCTCAAAATGTATCACAAAAATATATTAGTTACATAAAATATTTTTAACAATAACTGTAAAATGTGTCCAATGTGTTTAGATGGCCACATTAAATAAGGCTCACCACATAAAATAAGGCATTAACTAACAAACTAATGTCACCCCGTTAGTAACGCCTTGACAGGCTTTAATGTTTCACACAGACGGAAAAAACATTTTTAGAAAAAATACTTTTTTGGTGACAAGGATCCCAAAATATTGATTTTAACTACACTATGTATACAAGAAAGTATATACCAGGTATAGGAGAAAGAAAAACCTTTTTCGGTAATTGGGACTCACAAAATGTGTTTTTTCATCAAATTATTGACATTTTTTCTACTGCATTATATAACTCTCTCTACATGAAATGCAGTAAAACCTGTCTAAGATGGAACCTGATGGTTTCTTCAAAACATTTCCATCTTGCAGAGGGTTGCCGAAAATTCACCATACAATTTAAGTACACTATTTTCTATATAATTTGGTGAAAGAAAGTAATTAAAATAAAGGATAATTTATCAATAAAAATATTGGGGGAAATAAAAAAATCTACAGCAAACACAGGGAAAATATAGGACTTAGACAAGGAGCAACTATAGGATGACAAGACAACCATTGTCGACTGAAGGAAAGTAATGACACTTTTGAGAATTGAACAGAGTGCGAAGGATCGATATTAAAGATTCAGGGAGGTAGCAAAGAAGTCATGCTTGTTGCGATCTCGAAAAATCACCCTAAAGTGTGAATAAGTCGCAGCAAACAGATGCCAAATTTGTCAAAGATTCCTTGACAGCAGGCATGAGAAGAAAAACTCGTTATTCCCTCTATTTGTCTTAGGACATAACCCTTTGAACTATTGCATTCCAAAGATAGTGGTAGAATTTTAAAAATAAATTTCCTTCGTAGCCAGGTAATATTCACTTTATGTTCTCTAAAAACCATTCCGTTTCTGCGATAGGCAGGTTTCTGGCTTGTAGAGGTCATTTTTACATATAAAATCATTCCGTTCTGAGATTTTTTGTCCGGGGTGCAGGTTTCCATCTTAAAGAGGTTCCGTCTTAGACTGGTTTTACTGAATATGAGAAAGTAAAGTTGGTATCATTTACAACTGACTGACCACTTATCAGTCAATTTAATTAGTTGTACGCTTAAATGCAAATACAGCATTTTGCTGTTATTACAGATAATTCTCACGAGAACTTGCAACAAAATGTAATTACTGCTACAGTGAAATATTTATTACCTGCAACAGGCACATTTTCTTGATTGTCTCTTAAAATCTCCTCTAATACTTGGCTTTCTAATGACATAAGTAGCTTCAATTGCTGATAATGCAATCAGATGGTTGAGAGGTTTTCTTGATGTACTTTTCATGACACATTCCAATACTAGCACACGCTGTATAAGAAAAAGCAAACACAAGGATTTTACAAAAAGTTAGAAGTTGAACTTGTGAATCTTAATTTATTAATGAGATATAGATAATTAAATTAAAAACAGCTCACAAAGAAGATTCTTTGTAGATTCAATAAAAGTACTTTTGATTCAAATTATATTCTACTAGACCAAATCAATCACTACTAGCCTACCTTCAGCCTTCTAAATGCCATTAGTCCATCAAATAACTTGATTATTCCAAGCCAAAAACTAAACAATAATTCCTTAAAAGGAATGAGTACTAAAATGATGAGTGAGGTCAACTGTGAGCAAAAAATGTAATTAATACATAAAACATCTTGAATGAAAATAATTAAGAATAAAATTGTGATTGTTCACCAAAATACTCACATCAGCAGTACAGTTCCGTTTTACAGTTACAACCTCTTTCAGAGTTATATCTTCTCTTTGATACCAAAGAAGAATAACTACCACAAGTGGTACAATATGTAGAAATGAAATAGTAAATCCATCACATAGGTTAACTTTTTTCATATACTGGCATTCTTTTTCTCTAAGATCTAGGTATTAAATCATTCTTAATTTGTGTTTCACATACGTTTTATTAACACAAAATGTATAAAGAAGTACCTTCAGCATTTCTGTGGAAAAGCTTTTCCCTCAGCGTCATTTTAACCAGTGGTATATGGAGAAGTAGTTCTTGCAAGGATATTAAACGTTTACTGGTATATATTGACATATGAGATTTCCACACATTACTAAGCCTTGCTAAAAGATACTACAAAGAAAATAAAAACTGTTTCAGTTCTTTCCTAACAATTAAGATTTGGTATTGCAAATAATATGGTTATTAAAGTACACATTACCAAAATAGGTGTGATTAAGAGACATATTAACCCAGCAAATACAAAGTCTTCCCGTCTAACATCACAATCTATTTTCAATAACAACATTGGAATAGGTAACATAAGTACAACAGGGGTGGACAGAACTACAGGCAAGCACATTACTGCATCATGTACCCTCTGGCTGTCTGCTGCCATAGCTGTGACTATCTGAAAATAAATATAACAGCCTTCATTTCACATTCAGAAAATACACAGTCCATTAACCATTCACAGAACTTACCCGATGAGCAGAGACAGAATGCAATATTGATACTCGAAGCAAATGTTTATACATAACAGACATAAATGCTGACTGGAGTCTGTTTGCAGTTCTGTAAATCAAAATAATCTATCTTCAAAAGTGTGTTAAAAATGCTGACAAACAGTGATTTACAACTTCAGTTACACACCTAAAAGTCATGCTCTCACTCCAGAACTGTAGCAGCAATGCAGAACTGCACATCAACACCAAAACTAGCAAAAAATGAATTTCATGGGTTTGGCGAAACCATGAAAGAAAAAATACCTGAAAAAAATAGGCATTAGCAAACATTCGTTATTATGGATTAATGTTCCTCAACAAGAAATACTTACCAATCCAATTATATACATTGCACTACCTAATATGTATATAATAGAAGAAACTACTATTCTTGTTTTCACAAATCGCCATGCAGTTCTCATCATTCTTGCATTGGTTTGCCCTCTTCTGACATTTTCATCTCGAAGAAAATCTTTCAGTCTAAAAGCAAAAGAAATACTTGTCTTGACAAAAGAATAAATGAAATTACTTTAAATTGACTTACCTTTGTCCATTCAAATTGGAAGAATCTAATTTGGCAGTTGTCAAAGACTCACTGGGAAGTGATTTTTTTATAAAAACTGCCATCCAACTGAATGTTACAAGAGCAAAAAATCCAATATCATCCAAGGGAAGTTCAGTTCTCTCACTGCAAAAGATCAAATGTTCACCCTTCCTCAAAAATAGTTCACGCAATAATAAAAATATATCCTAAATACAAAGATTTTGAATGGGGAAACTAGTTTATTTTTAATTCAATATTATCAGGTGTGCTGGATGAAATGCTATCAAATTTATAAAATTAATATTGCAGAACCAAAATCACTTCAATCTTTACAGTACAGAGTTCACAGCATTTTCTTTAACATTTTAAAATAATTAAAGTATAAATGTATTTCTAAATTGTATCAAAATTTTTTAATAAGTGTTATTTTGAGCAATAATAACTATACTATTTTGATAACAAAGTTAACCCTCTCATAAGAGACACCTTATATTTGATCTGAACCTAGTACTCTTATCTAAAAACATACCGTGACTTGCGTCGGAAAGGAATTAAAGAACGAAGAGCTGATGTATACTTGGATAGATTTTTTCTTCTAACATAATGTTCTGAAGGAGCTGCAGTAGGGGCTGCAATACGAGAACTTGAACCTTGAGAGGTAGGCATATGTCGATTCCTGAAAATACACTTATAAAAAAGACATTTCCAATCTGTAACAGTCAACTCTAAGAGAGCTATTGCAGTTCTAATACATACATTATCATAGGAGATTCATCGGGATATAACCTTGTATATGAAACTACTCTTTCATTTCACTATCAGCCATTATTTATGTCCACCTAGAAACAACAGTAAACTTGCCGAATATCATCTACCAATAAATAATTTTTCCTCCAAATTTTAAATATATTTTTATTTACAACAGACTAAGCGAATAAACCAGAGTATCATTAATTACCAAGAATTTATAAATTGTTAACATTAAATATTGTCAAATGCCTCTAATTTCCAATTAAATATCCATGGTGAAAATTATTTGGATTAAAGAATTTTCACCACTAAATATGATACTTCCATGATGGCAACCTCTACCTGACTGATATCTTCCCTTGCTTATCTTTAACCACACCTGTGTTGCTCAGGAAACCAGATACTGCACATGCTAGATAAAAGATATAAAATGTCTTGGCATATCTCCTCAAAAATTTACAAGAAAAAGGACAATAATGAAATGTTTTTCTTCCTCTTTTTTTTCCCCCCAGGAAAGGAAAGATTAAGGTTAAGTAAATATAAATAAAAGTTGGGTAGTACAATATATTTAATATAATTCACACATACAGCACTATAAAAATATATATATAATATTGAAAAAACATTTCTGCAAGAATATGTTTAAAATTTTTAAAAAAATTGCAGATCTACAAAAAATTAACTCTGCAAAAAGATTACAAATTCATTAGGCAATTTTTTTTATAGAGACAAAAATTCATAGTACATTTATTAGTTAACACTAGCTAACACACACAATAGCAAGCATTTATTTTGCCCCAAAAGGCAAGCACAAGGCACTAAATTTGGTTGAATACATCAATTTGAAATCTCAACTCTTCTACCAAAAATATGTAAGGCACATAAATCTAAAGGCTAAAAAATGATCTAGTTATAGCATGGTATATAAGTAATACATCAATGATAAATTTGTTGTACAGACCAGCTGAACAGTCAGAAAAATTAGGTAGTGTCTTCCAATCATTATTAGTACATTAAAAAAAATCCAAAAACTTAACATTCTGAAACTTCAATATCGGAATAGTATATCTAATCTGTTAATAAGTAAGAATAATTATCTCTGCCATGTATTTAATGACTAAAATTCTAATCAATATTATCAACTTGCTAACAAAAATGCACAACAGTAGACATTCTTATTTATCTTAAATGCAGATCTTCGATACAAGAGAGGAGACTAATATTTTACATATCCTAATACAATTACATTTCACAAGAATATTTTCCTTTTGTATAATGTACATGTTACCAGCCACAGTATTAAGCAGTCATTTCTATGATCCTCATAATCTCAAACAGTAAGCACATTTGGCTTCAATGTCACCAGATTCAGATATAAACAAAATATTACAACTAAGAAAACAAACCAGATACAATAACAAAACACCAGACACATGACCTGCCCTTAGCTAGGAAGTCTGCACATAATATTTTAAAATAATATTGAAACAGTAATTTGATTTCATATTTAGTTCATTATAATTAAAATGAAAATATGAAAAATAAAAAATTAAATAATTTCATGACATATTAAGTTACTTAATAATATATTTAGTGTGAGCTTGCCAAATGTAACTAATTGAAGGGGTTGGGGGAAGATATTACTAACCCACATTTTATAAATCCAAAGCAAAGGTCTTAGAATTTCTCCTAAAAATAAACAGTATCACCAAAATGCTGAACAAACATGTTCATAAAACTACAGCATGTGGGTAGAAAGCACCTCAATTTACTAAAACTTTGCTTTTCCTTTGGCAGACCAAACTTACACGTGGGACATGTGGGTTAGCACTGTTCCAACTCCTTCAATTGTTCAACATAAAACAAACCTTTCAACAAAGTTCTGTGTATTCTTACAAACAAATATTGTTTTATTAAGTTTTGGCTACAATGAGATTAAACTACTAATGTTATTTATAGAAAGATGTGCAAAGTTGTTATATTTTAAAATGCCAATATATGAAAACTACTTATCCTATTATCTGGAACCAAACATCCAAATATTGAAACGGTATGAAATTCACATAAGACATCCATATTCATTTTAACACACACCTTCCAATATAATTCTCAAGCACCTTATGATTCAATTACGATCTTCAAATAAACAATCAGTCAAAATGTTTTTAGTTCCCAAGGATGTAGTCCATGAAAATTTATATTGTTCTGAGCTTATAAAAACTAATGCTGTTTAATGAACAATTTTCTTGTGACTACTGCTGAAGTTATACATCAGAAACTCAAAAGAATTAAAATTGGCAATATTTGCTAAGTAGTTAAACATAGAAATTGTTAAGTCGAACAGATTAACATTAATTGATTTGGAAGAGGGAATTCTAAAATTATATATACACACACACAGGCACAAATTAATTTAACTGAAAAAACAAAAAATAGAGAAAAGTAATGAAACTATTTGGAAGCACACAACTTGACTTTCACAAGAAACGGAGAAAGACTAGTTGCATTAATTTTAATTCTTTTGCAATGTTTTTTGTTTAGTTGGTGCTGATTAATTTATCTATGTGATATTTAATAGATCAACGGGTTAGATTTAAAAAACATTTTAGACCAATTTAAGATTACTTAGATAAAATCTAAAATTTTAATTTTTTAAAAATTGATGTATACAGATTCTTTACATCTGAATGCTATAAAAAAAAAAAAAAATTATCAGGGACATATCCACTACAAAAATGCAAAGGCCAACTAAGACAGACATCAGTTTAGGCATGTGTCACACGAGCGTTGTGTTGACACATGTTAAGCAATGGGCATTGTAGATTAGTATTAGATCTTATGCAGAATGGCCAAAACACTTGTGTGCCGTTTTGATTAAGATATGGTGTTATTTTATGACATGCATTACTTAATGCGTGCCAACACCACAACATGCGAGTGCAGGGGCCCTAGAAAGAATTTTCAAAATGTAAATATGTAATAATTTCCTTGAAAGATATTGTAAAAGATTTTTAATGTCCTAGATTCAGTACAAATTTTAAAAGATTGATTATATACTTCTCCTTTTTTTCATAATTTATTTTCTTTAACACTAGAACGCCCATAAGAGTGTTTGACTCCTGGCACCCTTTATGTCCTTGTAACTACACCGTTTTTGAAGGTAAGATTTTCTAATTTCATGACTTCATCATTATCATTTATTTACAGTATGTTAAAAATTGAATTGCCTAAAAAATATATTTCATGAAAAATAATTGAATTTAACTAGATCACCAAGGAAGAGTTATTTCGACACCTTGTGTATTTTGTCCCCATCCTTTAGCATTTGTTTCGTGTATTTCAAGGCTGAAAATTTTTAAATGCCTCTCCTATAATTTTGAATATTTTTTGAGGAAATCACAAGCCTTCTTTCTGGATTGCATTTTTTTTTCTGGCCCTCTCAAAACATGCAAGTACGCACGTTCATGGTATGAAAATGAGGTGAAAGCAGCAAACAATTGCGAGTTTTGTGAGATGATCACTAGAACGGTGAGGGCCAACGATTTTCCTTATGTTGGAAATATTGGGGAAGTATTGTGAAAGATGAGAAGAAATGCCTGGAAAATGAACTTGACGTATTGTGAGACAGTACAGGAAGTACAATGCAAAGGAAGTATATTTTTGTGACATGTAAAACTAGTATTATTTAAAATTAAATGATAATATTTTTCTATTAATATTTTCACAATATTATTATAAAGATTAAAATTTACTTTGCAACATATAATTCTGTCTGCTTACTTGCACATTCCATTCAGAATGTTTCTTAGTCTTCCATTCCGTGGAACTGTAATGGCAAAAAATATTTAGAATGTATTTAAGTCTGGCATAATTCTTGTATTATACACTAAATTTATTTAATGATGTTTACTGTAGCATTTAAAAATTATTATTTTTAATAATGTTATAGGGACATATATAAATATTTTTGCAATATTTCATTTTAAGAAGTATCGTTGAAGGCTCAGAGACAAAACGACTCTGCTGAATGTGCTAAAGGATATTAATACTCCAGGTGTTCTAGTGTTAAATCATCTGACACTATTGAATTTCCTTTCCAAAACAGAGAAGACCATCTACCAATCTTCTATCATGAGAAATTCTGGCATAATATACTCGTTCTTTAAAACACAATATAGCTACAGATAAATACAAAAATCACTGTTTTCTGGCACTCAATTACATAACTTTCTCTTCTTACAAAGTATTCGAAAGGCAAAAAGTGAAAAAAAATTGTGACATATTAGGCTCAATAGTTTGAACTGGTTTTGACAGCTCTGCTTCATCTGAATCACATGAATAACTCTTAAAAGAGAATGAAAATGAACATGCTGTTTGGGGGATTTGTTGCAGATAACAGAAATCAAAAAAGCTGCAATAATTTCCATCTGTAAACATTCAACTGCAATGTCCTTTACCAACAGCAAGTGTGACACAACCATACTATCTTTACTTATTAAGAGCAAAGGCAAATTGTAGTATGATCATTCATTCAGAATACCATTGTATGATGATAAAAGTCCTTAAATTGAACAAGACTGAGTCAAATAAACATGACATACTCCTTTCTCTGAAGTATATTTCTGATTATACACCAATGAAAGACACACTATTCTAGATGGAAGCGTTGTATTTTAAAGGAAAAAAATTATGTGCAAATGTGTCAAATTTATAGTGGCATCTTCTTTGGGGTCTGCTCATGAGCTTTGCGAAGTCGGCGTTTCAACTCGCTTGGAAACTTTTCATAGCATTTTTTGCAGACTGGCTTCAGATCAAATTCATAAAATTTTGTCTTCTGATTCATCTTCTGATCACAAACTGAACAGGCAAAATGGTGAACACACCATGCTTTATTCATTGCAGTAAATACTAAAAAAAGAGAAAACCACAAAAAGTGAAATTAAAAAACACATAACTGAAGAAAGATTCACACCCATCTAAGTGAATTGAAGAATGTTCCGGATCTTGGGATTTTGTCACAAGTAAATTCAAAACATTAACGAGTTCTAGTTTGCTGACATTTCAGAATATCTAATCATCTTCAGGGTTAGTTTATAAATAGATTACATAACTCGTCATTCCATCAGCAACACTTCTTGTGAACAGATGTGAAAATAGACTTTCGACACACAACGAATGGAAATGGAATGAAGAATTATTTAACATGTTTGTACATCCTGAAGATGAAATTCAATATTCCAAAGATCAGCACACTGAAATGTGTTAATTTTTTAATTTAATTGAGACCCAAACATTCCTATGATCCCAAACATTCATCAGACTCACATAACATTCACAATAAGACAATATGCTACAGCTGTTAACTTGGTATTTGAAGACAACCTTCAAAAAACATTGTGTACCATACTTTTGATTTTATTGAGTTTGCATCGAATGGAAGTTTTACAATGAATCTGCAATGATGTAATATAATTGTAATCACTAACACATAATGTATCATGTTCTTTTCACACATTAGAATAAAATGTTTTCTTCATTTCCTAACAAGTTATGAAAGTGCTCTATAACAACACTCTTTGAGGGAGGGCTTCAAGTATCTTTGCTGTTCCCAATTACATTTTTCTGACTTAATACTTAAACATCATTTAATAACATAACAAGTCCATTTTTTAAATTCCAATTTAAAAATAAAAGAACTTACCATCTCCTGCAATAACTTGATTGCATACAAAACAAAGATTACCAAACAACTGATGGTAATGTGTCTCACAGTAGGCAAGACCCTTCTTTTCAAAATGACCAAGGAAAGGTTTCTGACTTTGCACAAACAAAATGCTGCAAAAGATTAATCCTTCATAATCAAGAATGCTTTTTAGTTACCCATACTGACATCACTACTCCAAAAATGTTCAGGAAATTCAGCAATTTCATTATGAAAAATAATACAGTAAAGTTAAAAATTAAATTTCTTTTTTTAATTTATTTAACTTAAACAATAATTCACTCATTATATAAAATTTGATTGCTGTTTAATAAATATTACCAAATGGAACTTTTAATAATTCACTGAGCATTCAACTAGGTCTTACCTCAACATGCCAATGTTTACCAAGAGCCGTTACAACTCTTTCTTCAATTGGACGTCTGCAAGCTCCACATATAGGGATTCCCATTTTATCATGGCAACGCAGACAGTACAATTCATTCTGCATAAAAAATGCATTTTATTTTTACCTTTCTTAGCCCATTTCATATTTCTTTTCCCAGTAATTATTTCAATGTACTTAATACAATATTAACTCAAAACCAACCATTTCATTTGCTGCAAAACCAGGTCTACTGCGCACTTCCCTGGCATCAGCGTTCAGTTCCACACCACAGGCAGTACAATTAAAGTGATAGGGGTGATATACTTCTCCACGAAACCGTAATGGTTTGTCGTCAATGAGACCACTGAAAAGATAGCATATCTACAATTTCTCCAATTAAATAAAATCAAACCTAGTGAATAGAACAATTATATCATTCAAAGGGACCTTTTTTTTTTAAAGCAAAAATTAATTCAAATAATAAAGTGGGAAAAATTGAAAAAGAAATACAAAAAACATTTGCACTCTTGTGATAATTTTTCCTATTCTTTATCAGAGTAATTCTTAATTTAATTGTATTTGTCAAAAGAATTACGATTAAAGATTTAAAGAAAAAACAAAAACCTCATTTTAATTCAAGATATCTTTAATAAGATACAATGGAATTCCTCTCAAAAAAATACACATGCAAGTTCTGAAAATGAAAAATTAGTCCTTTTAACATCTTTTAAGAACTTTTTAAAACAAAAATCATGTTATCTCCAAAGTTACAAGTGAAAAGGCAAAAAATGAAAAACGAACAATAAAAAGAAAGCAAGATTCAAAGATCAGTTTACTTGATTTCTGGATAATAGGTCTACTTCATGTACATACAGTGTGCATAAAATTTTATCATACATTTAAAATACATTAATCTAAGAATATGTGCTAACAGCTGAACAGCACTCTCATTCGGATTCTTTTGAGAGCTTTATAATGACCTGCTTGCTCTTATTGAGTCATAACACAATTTATTGATTACAACAAATGCCAAATCAATACAATAAAGGAGAGTTATTATTGATAAAACAAACCCATCTAGCTGCCATGTAATATATTATAAAATTAAATAAAAATGACTGTTGCCAAACAATTAATACAATATCAAAATGAAACTCATCATTTTAGCACTACTCAGCTACAAGTGATATTAGTTTCATTATAATAGGCATATCAAACTTTTATAATTACTAGTTATTCTTGTTTATCCCATAAGTTTTTTATTTTCAATTTTTAATCAATTGGGCATGAAGTGAAATGAAGTTAATTTAATTTATACACGAAACATAAGTATTCTTAAGAATTGGCCATAGTACCCACACCAGAAAAGAAAAAGAAAAGATTGTAATATTAACTGTACAAAAAACAAATACTTACTGACACTTATGGCACACGTATTTTCCAAGATCCACAGCTTTGGCTTTGGCATTGCATTCATGACACAGAGCCCGACCTTGATTTCGAATGAAACCAAGATCAGCCAGCTCCTTATCACACATTTGGCATCGAAAACATCGTGGATGCCAATTTGCATTCATGGCTTTGATTACTCGTCCAATCACAAATTCTCCTAATAACAGATGTGAAAAATCAAGGAAAATTTTACATCTGTAACACATTTAAAATTAAAAAATGGGTTTCCCACATTTACTTCACATTTCTGACACCTGTAAATCTTGGGGGAAGAAAATAAAAAGAAAAAATGTCCAGTAAAAGAGAGATTTTTAGAACCATCATAAAATCTTACTCAATTAGTGTAGCGCTCAATAATTTAAATAATAAAAGTACCCAGAAAAATAATAAGCATTAAATGAATATGACATGGAATGGAAGCATATATGATATAAAACGTGAATATCTCACAAACTAGCCAATTTCCCAAAATCCTTTTCTTAAGCCAAAACTTTCCTGAAATACATCATGAAAGCAGCAAAAAATAGGTCATTGAATATGCCTCGGCAACCTTTACAATAACAGTAATTTCATAATAGTTATTTTCCACTGTAAGTATTTTTCAATTTAAAAATAAGTAGTTTCATAAAAGTTCATACAAATAATTTGTATATCCAATAATAAAAAATTAACAAAATTTTTTAATTTTTCCCCACAAAGTGGCAGATAAATTTTCGGGAATTGATGTGGTGGTGTTGACTTTATGTAAGGATGAAGTATTAAGTCATCTTGTCACCTTAAATTAAGTATTACACATTTTTTTCGCAACAAAGATAACTTCCATTATTTCATCCAGATATAATTTGGCATAGCATCCATTAATTACCTCTTTAGGATACTCTTAACTCTTATAAGTTTGCATAATGTGACCTACATCAAATTTAAATTAAGCATAAATCTTCCCCAATCTAATTGAGTTCACATAACAGACTAGGCAAATTTCACCAATAGTGAATCTAAATTACCCTAAAACTTTCCAGAAACATTAAGTCAAATTAATTAGGAGTTCCAGACTAAAAATTAAAATGCTGTACTTCATGAATAGAAACACAACAATAAAAATCTTGCATATTTGTTGAAAATGTTAATAATAGAATAATGGCCATCTTTCAAAATTTTAGTTTATCACTTTGCAAAACACTTATCTTGGATAGTCTAATTTGTGACAAATATTAAAGAAACGAAAGTGTGACATCCTTAAAAATATCAATACACTTACCACATTTACCACAGCAAGGGGCAAAGAGCACATGAAAATCATGTTCACAATATTTTCGCCCCTCGAACTCGTAAAATATACCTTCAGGGAAAGGTCTGAAGCACTGAGCACACCTTCACAAAAATGAACACTATTAATACACGATTTTCATTCAGAACAAATTGTGAAAATTAATTAATAAGTATATGGAACTTACACAAAACACTGTGTGTGCCATAATTCACCATTTGAATTCACAATTTTTTCATGAGGTTCAAATCCATCTCCACAACGGGAGCAGAACATATTATCAAGGGACATATCGATTCTGAAACGAATGATAAACAAATTGATTAAAGTATTCCTTTACAACACAATAACCAGGAAATCTAATCCCTGATTGTCAAACCTATCTAATTTAACCTACTGGACTACCTATTTCCTTTTGGAAAACTTGAAGGAACATGATTTTCCTTTGATATGAAACGTCCTGTTTTTGGGAGTGACTTTTCATAGAAAGGAGAATTTTTTAATTCTATAACTAAACGCTCAATGTTGGTTCCATAATTAAGTTCCTCGTAATCATTGTCAGATTGAATAGAATTGTCCACAGAATCCTTGATTTCTTTATCTTTTGAAGCATTGAATCTTCTTGCATATAATTCACTGTGTTCCAACTCAAGCAAAGCTGAGGCAATGCCAGGATTTTGGGCACGCTTCATAACTGTAATGGATACACCCCGTTCTTCATGGGTAACTTTAGCAAAACTGACAGCACACAGGACTCAACATCCAACACCTATCTTATCTAAACCTGTTATCTTGTAAATTCAAACAGTGCTGCTGAGATAACAGGCCAGGGGAGCACTGACATTTTGCTTTCTTCAAAGCATAATAGTACACACAACTAACTCATAAAATAACATTTGTTCATGAGCATTTAGGAATATATCTCACATAAATGCTTACCCAGGCATTTGGGACTTTTTATAAAAATACAATTGTCGAAGCACACCCGCTTACTTATGGGAGCCGTGGCTGGAAATAAAAGAGAAGTGTATAAAAAGCGAGTGGTGAAGTCACAGCAGGTAGTATTCTCCTGTGCTAACTTTAAACATTTACATCGAAAAATGATGTATTTACTTAGAAGTAGCTTCAACGGACAATAATAAATCCAGGTTTTTCTTTCCAAATTAGTTAATTTTATGTCATAAGATTTTTAAAATTATAAACATGTACAGTGAGCATCCACGAATATCATGGCACCTACTTACCCGCAACGCAAGATCTGATTAGCAAAAACGGAAGACTTTCGAACACCTCAAAAGAATTGACGGAAAGCTGTATGAAACGTATCAAGCTATACGGCTATATCGTGCCGACCACAGTCGACCTTATTCTTGGCACCACCCATTTCCTTTTACGGTCACCACGTTTACGTCCGCCATCGTCGCGGTTATGGGTATGACGTCACCATGGGCCGACCCCGCCCGTTGTTTCAGGACAGTGAAGATGTATGGATGAAATATATTTTAGAATAGATGTACTGTAATGACGTATATATGTTCACTTCCTTTAGATCTATAGTAATTAAGTTTATTTTTTCCATATGTGATGGACTGATTTTTCCTATTGGTCTAAAACTCTTGAGGGCTCCCACGGAAGAAATAACTCCGTTTCTTGTTATCGTGTTGCCCACGAAGTCTACAGTGGTCTACAGTCTGTAGACTTCGTAGAAAGAGGACTAAACGGAGTGCATAGAGGGCTCTAGATTTCGTGCTGTAGTGTAATGACCACTTATGACCTTAAAGACAGCTTACAGTCTTCATACTGTTGTCATCGCAGGTGCCAATCTGTAAAGCCCAGGCCCCTTCGCCCTCCTCCCCTCCCAATAAAATTTGGGAGAGGGCAGTCCCTTCCATTGAAACCGGAGAAAATTAATTAAATAAAACATAACCGTAAAGGGCTCGTCCATAAATTACGTAACACTAATGAGGGGGCAGGGGGGTTGAGGAAGCGTTACGCTGCATTGCACGGAAATAAGGGGTTTTAGTTTAGTGTCACGTTCACGTTGATAGATTGATTTATTTTATTATTATTATTATTATTATTATTATTATTATTATTATTTTATTTCTCAACCTTTGCTGCAATAATGCAACACACCGCACGCATGCACGCACGCACGCACACATCGTCTCAGTGCCACAAATTCCAAAAATAGGCAGCTTGGAAAAAATATCGTTGAGTAGGAAGCGGACCTGGAATGGGGAATTTACTGATGACCTTATGCCACTCAGTTTCACTGCGGAAACAAAAGGTTGTGTCCGGCGTGAGCTACAACTAGCAGCGGCGACGCGCGATTGCTTGCTTCAGTTTCAAGTTGGTGTTATATTCCGCGGATCAAAGGGCGTTGTGGTCTACGTAGGCGACAGGAAGCACGCGACTGCCACAGTTCCACAGCCTGGCGTCACCCCTTGCGCCGTGCGGAGAAAACATCAGCTTCATTAGCCCCTTCGCCATCATCCCTCTACCGAAAGAGTTTCGAATGTTATTAGGCGAGTAAAAGCGCCTTCGGAGATTGGGACGGTGTTCTAAGAGATGAAGTGTCGAAGGTTGTCAAGGCTGCATTACGATCCTTAGAGACACATGACAATGCAGAATCAAGTACGGAGAGAGCACGAACTCCGGAGAAGGGTATAGAGAAATTACTAATGAAAAATATACGAAGCAACAATTGAAATTAATTGATTTTAAAGAACAATTAAATATATTGGCATTTTCAGTTAATAAATTTTGCTTTATCTCTGTATCAATTAAATCAATCTTCGTGGAGAAATTCTATTTATTTTTGACTTCATCGGATTTAGTGAACCAAAAATGTTCTGTAACCGGAGTTGACTGTACATACATTAGTAATTACCATTAAAATTTTTTAAGTAGTATGTATAGCATTGTTTAACATTTTTAACTTACTACACACTATTGCACATCATTGTTTTGCGCGTCGTTTCTGCTTGAACGACTAGATGCTGATGTGAGCCGGACTAATGAGGGCCGGATTAGCGAGAGTTTAGTATAATTTACTACATATAGGAGAACGACTTTTCAGAAAAATCGACTTTTCGACATCGGGGATTAATTCAGCCAGCAAATACATTTTATATGAAGAAAGGCCATAAGAACGTTTTCAAAGACACTAGTTAACACGGGCACTAGTTAAAACCTCAATTTTTCGACTCTGCGACCCTTCGCAAACTCCGGGATGTCCGAATAAACGATATTTGTCTTTATAATTCTTTAACCGAAAACTCTTTTCGGGGTTTTCTTTATCATTCTTTAACATTAAGTACTGAAGAAAATCATAAAATCAATTTTAAAAAGAAAACACAATCTTACAACTTTAGTAAAAAACACAACTTTCTAAACCAATTATGAAGCGAGATACAACGTTTCAGACAGTATTTTTCATATCTCCAAAATGTGTGCAAATATGAGGGTATGGTAGAAGTCTATGGGTGCATGCAAGAACCTTATATGTTACATTTTGGGAAAAAAAGTTTTTGCCATTCAAAAACCTAACATGTGTCCCTCTATTTTCCTACAAGAACTCAAAGCTCTCAGTAGTTCACGAATCTCTCAATAGATAAAAATGTCATTGGACGGGGACAAAGTTTTGCCTTCGTCCGTGCAAGAACCTGATGTGTTTTACTTCTCACAGCGAGTTCTATGTTAAAGGTTGGTGAAGTGCATTGTGTACAGTTATGACAATGGGTGATAGAGGAGCAAAGAAATCATTTGAAGATTCTATTGGAAATATTACTAGTAAGTTAGAGTTTACTATTTTTTTTTTTATATTCGAACGTTCCGCAACCAGAGAAAAAGTTATTTGAAGATTCATGTGGAAATTACATGTAAGTTACGAGTTTTTTACTTTATTTTCAACGATTCAACTAGAAACATTCCAAACCTTCAGAAAAAGCATTTGTCATAGAATTTAATCTTCACTTTGGCCATACAAAATTAGACACATGCAAGAATGCGACAAGCTTGCTATTGATATGAAGAACGTATGTGCCGAAGATACAAAAACAAAGAAAACGCAAGAAAATGAACTGCATTTACGAAAAGCAGAAACAGCTCAAAATATGAAGGAAAATTATTTTATAGTTTTGCAGAATGACTCAAATACATGCACAAGAGAGTTTGATGTGCAGCAGGCTCTCCCAACACCTCATATCCATACTAAAACGGTTATCTACTCCAGGAAACCGTGGACGTACAACATCGGAGAATATGATGCAGATGAAGGTTCAATGCAAGTCTTGACAGAGGACTTAGCTAGTAAGGGATCATTAGTAGGGTTACTACTTAGTACTCGATCTACGTCTCTTTGATGAAGTGCAGCATAACTCTCCCAGGACACACCTTTCTTCATTGTGACAGAGATTTTGGGATTATTGAGAAGAAAAAGAGATCCACACTAGCAGTTTACTCTTCAGAGCAGTGGGTAAACATTATCAAGAAGCGAAACGAAACAAATTTAACATTTTCATGTAAGACAAATAAAGAGAGAGAGAGAGAGAGGGAGAGAGAGGGAGAGAGAGGGAGAGAGAGGGAGAGAGAGGAGAGAGAGGAGAGAGAGGAGAGAGAGGGAGAGAGAGGAGAGAGAGGGAGAGAGGAGGAGAGGAGGAGGGAGAGAGGGAGAGAGAGGGAGAGAGAGGGAGAGAGAGAGAGAGAGAGGAGAGAGAGGGAGAGAGAGGGAGAGAGAGAGAGGGGAGAGAGGGGGAGAGAGGGGGAGAGAGGGAGAGAGAGGGGAGAGAGAGAGAGAGAGAGAGAGAGAGAGAGAGAGAGAGAGAGAGAGAGAGAGAGAGAGAGAGAGAGAGAGAGAGAGAGAGTATTTTTGTATATTCCATGTGAGTTTCGGGAGTACTAATATGAAAGCATCCAAAGTGTAACACAGAGCCCTAAATAGCTACAATGGTACAATAGTACAATATCAGATGTTTCAAATTGGTTCCGAAATAACAAATTAATAGTAAACGAAAAGAAAACGGTTTTAATGCAGTTTTCCATTTCAAATAAACAATTCTGTGCTCCATTGAAAATGAACAGTGTACCATTGACTGATGTTAAGGCAACAAAATTTTTAGGTATCTCAATTCAGTACCTTAAATGGAACGTCCATTTAAATGAATTGAACACAAAATTAAGTTCATTATGCTACGCGTTCAGAACTCTTGCAAATTCAGTCAGCCTTCATACTGCTCGTTGTGTATACTTCGCGAATGTTCATTTCTGCCTTAGATATGGCATAATATTCTGGGGAAATACATCTTATAGCTCCCAGACTTTTAGATTACAAAAACGAATTGTACGAATAATAACCAAATCCCACCCACGTGATTCATGTAAGCCTCCCTTCATTAATCTAGGAATTCTACCATTACCGTGTTTTTTTATTTACGAATCAGTGGTTTTTGTAAAAAATGATTTGCTCAAGGGCGGGAATATTTTTTCAGAAAACGCCGAAGATGAGCCGAAAATGCCGAAGTCTATTACTATAACACTCGACGTAGAAATCATATTCATCAGGTGACAGTATCAACAGCTCATTACAAAAAAATCACATACAATACATGTACATTATTTTACAATACTTTGCCAGATGACATTAAACGATTAACTTCAATAGAAAAGTTTAAATCCCAAGTGAAATCGTTTCTGCTGCATAACTGTTTCTATACAATTAGATACTATACTGAGCATCACAAGAAAAGTAACATTAATTTTAACAATGATACATAATGCATTATTTACCATGTGGACTGTATAAATGAGTATAAACAACCTGTAACAACTATTGTACTACAGCTTCCTGGTCAATGACCCCCATCTCGATCAGGTTTTTCGTCCAGTTTCCCTGATCCATTGAGCAAATGCTGAGATGGCCCCTTGTATTGCTTCTGGACATAAATGTAACTTCATTTTCTGTGCACGTCTTCTAGAATTCAGTGAGAAATACAATTATTCAAATTATCGTTTCCATGTTGTCGCGGCAGGAAGTAATAAGAGCCAAAATTTATTGCATATTTATCTTTGAAAATAGATTTTATTACATGGGAGTTTCTTTTTCTTTTTCTCCCTTTCAAAATTCCAAATTTATTGCTATTTATCTTTGAAAATGGATTTTATTACATGGGAGTTTTTTTTTTCTCCCTTTCAAAATTCAAAATTTATTGCTTGTTTATCCTTGAAAATAGATTTTATTACATGTGAGTTTTTTTTTCTCCCTTTCAAAAATTCAAAATTTAAGTAGTATATGACTTAGTGTAGGGATCACAGAATTTTGAAAATGTGCACACAATTCACTTTTCCCCATAGCACGTCATACGCAGTTTTTAACTGTTTTTTTGACGTAAAATAAATAAATAAATAAATAAATAAATAAATAGCTAAGATTTCAAGAGCATCGGCATTATAGTAAAGATTTAGAAGAATAAAATGAAGTAGAGAACCAGAAAATGAAGAAAACTAGGATTAAGCGTAATGAATTGTAACATGTCAGGTTCTTGCACCACGTCACTGTAGTCCTAGTGTCCAAATTTATAAAAATTGCTATGTACACTATATTTCTCAAAACAAACTAATGATGATTTGCAGACATAATTCTGTAATATTTCACCACCTAATAAAAATAAATTGTAATTCAAAATCTGGAAAACATTACACCTCAAACATTACACCATTCTAGACTGAAAACTTTACACCTCTGGATCTCAAAACTTCAAAAATGTGGCATATCAGGTTCTTGCATGCACCCATTGAAGTTATGTCAACTATTTTTACTTTCTCTCTACCGCTTACGCAGTAGAGAGAAACTTAGGTAATACTGTGGGAAAAGGCGTATTTTCGGCAAAAAGAAAAAGGAACTTATTTCAAGGCCCTGGTAACGAAAAAGTGGATAATTCAGTTGCTAAAATTTAAAAATTCCTCTATCACGTGGTGTAGCCAGAATCCATGTATTATGGATCCTTGATATCGAAAACTCGAATGATGGAAAAACGTCTGTCCGTCTGTGAACAACGGTAGCGGCTAAACCGTTCAGCTGTTATATTTTAATTTTGAGGATACTTCACAAGAAGCCTCTGGGACATTTTCAAAATTTTCAAAAAAAATGGGTCCGAAGTTTTTCATTACTTTTTTGTCGGACAGTGTGAAGAACGTTTGAGAGAATAGTGCAGGTCTCATAGTTCCCTGAAATCACTCATTTTTAGAAGATTGCAAAAGTTCATTTTTTTTTTTTTTTTTTGTATATCTTCCTACAACTACAATTATGAAGATAGAAGAATTTTACTTTATGGCCTGAAGAAGGTACGTCTTTAGAAATGAAAGGTGCTGTAGGTGACACGTACTATAGCCAGAATTCATGTTTTGCGAGTCATTGATACCAAACAATCGATTGACGGCAAAACGTCAATCTGGTCTGTCCATCTGTCTACGAAAAACGTTAGCGGATAAACTGTTTTTTCTGAAGATTTTTTTCTAAAATTGACATTAGTAGCTGCATCGTGTTTTATTAAATTTTATTGTTGGATAGTACTTCATATGAGGGACGTTTAAGAGGTCACATCTTCGTTAAAAACCGAAATTTTTCGAAAATTGCAAAAATTAAAATTTTTGTCGGCGTCTTCCTACAACTACAATTATCAAAATAGATACTTTTGCCTTTAGTGAAATCTAATCCTTAAAGATAGATTTTGAAATAAGGTCATATACAATTTTTCGAAAATTTGATACCTTTGCGTAATTTTGCGTGAAATATAGACATTTTTTAATTTTCTTTAAACAATTTTCCCTCAAAAATAGCATTACAAATTTTGATTCAATTTTTTTGTTGGATAGTTTGAAGTACGTTTAAGAGAAGAGTGCAGGTCTGATCTTCGTTGAAAATTCTGATTTTTCGAAAATTGAAAACATTCATAATTTTTTCGGGGTCTTCCTACTACTGCAATATGATGATAAACGTTTTTTTCGTCATGAAAACATAAAAAAACAGATTTTTAAATAATGTTCATTCCAATTTTTCGAAAGTATGAGTGTTTTGTGCGAAATCTCGTATTAAACTTAGGCAATTTTGTTAAAACAATTTTATTAAAACAATTTTTTCTTTTTTTATTAAAACGGCAGAAATAATTTTGATTAAATTTGGACTTAAGATAGCGTAAAGGACGCAAAAGAGATTGGTGCAGGTATCGTGTTCGTTGAAACACGTGAATTTCCGAAAATTTAAAAAAATAAACGTTTTCGGCGTCATTTTACAACAGCAATGGTGGAGATACAATTTTACTTTCTCAGGAACATACAGAGTAATAAACGTAATATAGGGAAATTACCCTACGCTCCAACACCATTGTTACATTATGCAACAATGGTGTTGGAGCGTTTCTGAAAATGAGGAATTATGATCCCGTCACAGAAAAGTTTTGAGTTTGCGTGAAAACTTTGACATTATTTAATGCACATGTACTGGTAAATGCAATAATGTGAACAAATTGCCGCCAATGTTAATTTTAACTATGCGAGGGGCTAGTCAAAAAAGACATTTGGAAAAATTCGAAAATTCAGAGTTAACAGTGAAAATCGGACCTGTCACCTATTTGTATTCTGTATTTTAGTCTATTCTTACGAGAAATTTAAAGAAAAAATTGGAGCCATTATGGGAAAACTTTGAAAATGTCCCAGTGTCTTCATGTAAAGTACCCCCAATTTTAAAGAATGTTTCTCAAAATCGCAGACCTTCAAGTCGAGCTAGATCGACCAGGGAATATCCATTTTGGAAAAAATCCTATGTAGGGTTTAGGCGCTAGAGGTGTTCACAGAACGACGGACGAGCTGATGGACAGACGGATTGTCAGGACGTTTTTGACGACGGACGGGCGTTTTTGAAAAAGGAAAACACATTTTTCGTTATCAGGGGACCCCAAAACGCAACAGGAACAGCAAATTTACTGATCTGGCATGAACCACTCACTAATCAGTGTGAAGATCGAAAAGACGAGAGCTATTTCCTGTTCTCTGGAGCGCCCTGACGGGCTTCGGCGAAGAAGATAAAATAATCCGCACGGTGACAGATTCTCATACGTCTCTAAGCGGTGTCCCTACTTGACGCGTTACCGGCAAAAACGCAGGGCATAGATCTTCTCGATTGGAGGACGCCCTGGCAGATTTTAAGAGATTATTACTTGTTTGGTAAAAAATACCCATTAGTGATTTCTCAAAAAATGATTGTAGAAAACAAAATATAGTGAACGAATAATATTAAAAAAGGAAAATCAACATAGCCACTTACAGGCTCGTAACGCTCGATTAGGCAATTATCTCTAATATAGACTTTATAAACTCCTTGCAAAAGCCATTTCTGAGGTAAACATTAATAATGGGGTAAGTTGCCTAAAAATATATTTAAAATAATATACGCAAAAAGGGTATTGTGTCGGACTCTAGTTATAAGGAATAAACGCATATTTTGCTGTCGGAAAATTGTCCAGCACTTTTAATGATTTAGATTATCTATTATGTATTTGTACGCTCGCCACCAATCAGGGGTGTCGTGCACAAAAGAATACATGTAATTTATTTTGTTCATTTACTGCTCAATGCCCACTGCCTTCGAACTGCTCCGAGTGTGTCAAGAAACCGCTCGGAAAATCGGCAACCTGAGCCCTTGACTGGCCCATATCTTATCAGTAGGAGGGGGAGCCATCGGCTCTGATGACAACCCTAACAGCAAATTGGCGAATTATAGTAGGAGTGCGAAGGCGCGAGATTTGTTTCTGCATAAGACACGAGTTTACAGAACCCTAGTTTTGACCGTGGCGTACACGGGAGTCCCCATACGGCAATCTTTCTTAGATGGCATTCGTTTTTTTTTTTTTAGAATCGGTTAATAACTGAAATTTGCATTTCTTGTAGTTGTCAAAAAGTTCACTACTGTTTAGAAATTATTTATGAGATAGGTTTTGAAATACCTGATTCATGGGGCTTGGAATGGACATCACATATTTACTTGTTTGTCAACATTTGAGAAAATTTATTTTTCATCCGCAGAGCTCTATGTGAACGAGATAAAAAATATGTGATGATTTAATTGACCAAACTTCATGAGCCAGCTGTGTCTACTATTTTATCCATGGTCATGATTTCCATGTCAATAAATTTTACTGCCCACTGTCTCCGAACTGCTCCGAGCGTGTCAGTAAACCACTCGGGAAATCAGCAAAAACAAATAACAATTACATTGAAGCATTCTTTTAAATGTTTGTTTTGCTTAGTTGCATTTCCAATGTGTTTGGTGCTTAACTTTTTTTATGATGAATAAAAGCAATAAAGTATTAAAGGAAAATTTCTCACGATAATATTTTATGTCACTTTATTAGATATATTTCAATTTTAAAAATAATTTCATTATGATTTCTCTCTTGAAACTTAAACTTATGAACAAAACTATGTAATATTTTACCTGAAAATAATAGAAATCTAAATTCATTGCTTACATTTAAGAATGAAGTACTTTTTTTTAAAAAAGGTTTAAAATTTAACATAGTTTTCAAAACAAATGTTTTCTTTTTCATATACTGGAACACAATGTTTTGCGTAGTATTTATACGGATCCTCAAGTATGAACAAAATTAATATACTTATGTCTGAAAATGCCGCAGAGTGCGATGTAATACAGATCTCAACAGAACATTATATAAAATTTTGAAAAATGTATGTGACTGAAAAAGAATGTATCCTATAATTATTTTTAATATAATTTATTTTGGCAGATTTTTTTCTCGTAATTTTCTCGGGCTACCGTCGGTAGCCTACAGTATAAGTCACTGAGGGTCACCACTGCCGCGCGCTTCCGATAAGCGGCATGGCCTTGGGGGAGGGTTCGGCGGGGGTACGCCGACCCATAGACAAATAAAACATGTATGGGTGCTCTGTGCGCCAACTCGTCGGCGGAAACGAATGCAGCACGTAAAACGCCGCGGCGAGGGTCCCAGCAGAGAGTATACATGGGTGCCAGTGGGAAGACCTCCATTTAAACCAAAGCTTAGCGGAGGCGCGTACGCCTTCCTACGCTGCTGGTGGCGAGCGTCCGCCGCCGAACGCCACAACAGCGCGAATCCGCCGCACCTGGGAAGACCTCTATTATTTTCAACCAATGCTTTGCTATCAGTTGCGCGCGCTGCAATGGCTACGTGTGAAGGGGCCCTTAGGGACGGCGCTGCGTTCGATCCAGGTGTACGTACTCAGTGGAGGAGTTACGAATAATAATTCGCTGGCTATTTGAAAATTTAGGACTGGTCATTGCCAGAAAGCATAGCTGCCATTTTTCTACAATAATTCCAGGACATGTTTCCTGAAAGCAGAATTGGGCACGACGTGGGAGGAAGCCTAAGCACAGAGCATCCTATGGGGTGGGCGCTTCACTTGGCGCAGGTCTCATTTGCAGTGAGTATTTTCGAAAATCGCAAAAAAACTATAACATTTACGATGGAGGATTTGTCCTTGATAAAAATTTTCTAAAAAATGATCTTTAAATAAAGTCGTGTACAATTTAAAAAAAAGTTGTTTTTGCCAAGTTTTTTGCTTGAAATAAAGGCAGATAAAAATGTTTTCTCAAAAACGGCCCCATATTTTTTTCTTGAATGTTTTTTCTGGGATAAAGCAAAGTAATTAGCATTATTATAGTTCTGTGAAATTATTTGACAACAAATCCGTGTAAGTCAGACTCATGAGACAGGGGCTTGAGGTAGGTGACACAAAGTACATGGACACTAAGGCTGGGGATTTGAAATTCATGCACGGCATGAATGTTTTACGTTGTATTCGTGGTGGGGGATAGGAGAGGATTTCAAGTCCCTCTTGAATAACATACTCAAATCCTTCCATAATCTCTTGGCCTGACTTGCAACTGTCTGTGCAATCTGTGTTTAATAGAACTACAAATAGAAACAATTGTACAAGCAGTGAGAAGGTGTCAAATAAAACCCTTTGCAAAGAGGTAAATTCAGAGGGCCAATATAGCCCTATGCGATATTTGGAAGCATGAAGGTACTCATTGGTAATGTCCACAGAGCAATAGGTATCCCAAGAGGCACTAGTATGTCTTTTAGGTGCTGACAGATTAAATAATGAGTAATGTTTTCATCTGATCAGCAGTTACTAGTAGTCAAAGAATCATTCTGAAAACTGATGAAATATAATTAATATCTTTATGCGAGAAAACTAGGATCTGAAAATAGCCGACTACTTGGCGTCCTTTTCCCCCTACTCTATGCAAAGCAGAAAGACTAACTTTATACACCTTATGCCTTTAGAATATTATAACGGATTCTGTATGATTTTAATAAATGGTTTGGGCAATATCAAATCTATGGCTTTGACCTAGGAAGAATCTGCTTTTGCAATGCAACAAATAAATTACTCTAAACCTATGATTAAAAAAAAAAAAAAATGCAGTTTGCCGACCATTCCCATATTTTTTATTTACAAATACATAATTAAGGAATGTTATATTATTAACTATCTTACATAAGGCTTTCCAGGAAAATGGACATAATATACACATAATGACAGATAAAAGGAACATTTTAGAAATACACTCATTCAGGGATTTACTGTATAGATTTTAGTTGTGTATAGTTCTTTTGTTTTAAGAGCAACAATTAATAAATACATGTAAGAAATGATATATACTGTTCTCAGACCCGTTTAGATCAAGACTAATTTACCACTCAACTAACATGTATATCTGCCAATACACAAAAAATTATGGTACCAAATATTAATTTATCGTACAGTATTGCATTGTTACACATCAGCATTTATATATACATGAAATATTCCAATTCATTTTAATTTTTAAAATTAATTGGCCTTCCTTTTGACTTTCACTGAGTTAAGTAAGAAGGGGTGCCTACAGAAATGCATACCATTTGCATACCTTGCAATGCACACAATTTTATACAAATATCCAACAAACAGTATAAACACAACATACAAAGTACATGAGCATGGTAAGAAAGTGCTGACAAATACTTTAATTCAATTCAACCTTCATTCTTCCGTTGAATGAATGACACTTAGAGTTGAACACTAAAATTTTTAACATACACCAATTATAGTTGTGAAGAAAGTACATCAAACTACCTATATTCTCCTTATACTAATTTGCAGAGGATTTTACAATATCACAACACTAGTTCTCTTTTTTCATGCTCTTCATGGTGGTCATTCGGTAGATAATCGAGTCTCTTCCCGGATCCATTCGCATGATAACAACTAAAAAACATAAGGAAACATTAATCAATACCTTAAATGGAATGAAGTTTTTCAGTTTATCCAAAAGTTTCATACCATTTACACATTTGCAATCACTACCATACATACTTATATCTTACATTTCGTTATGATGCATTTCTTTGGACAGTAAATACAAATGGTTTGTTTTGAGAGTCATTGAATAAACACTTCTATTTAGTCAAATTTTCCCCAAAATACACCCATTTCAATAAAAACACACCATAAAAAGGAATAACTTCTCCTTGAGGGATAGACATGTCAAAGTCTAAATACTAAATGGATTCACATTTGTATAGTACAAATTTCCCTTAATTTTATGAATCAGATTTAAGACTGAGCAATTAATTAATTTCAAGAACATTATAGAAATAGACATTGGGATAATAAATCAAAGAAACCAGACGAGTCCCCTAATACTGAATAATATTGCAAACAATATAAATGTTATAATTATCACAGGAGATAGCAAAAATAATGAATAGCCTTTTCCATCTGCTTATAATTCTCTTTTCCTTTTATCAAAATTTTTGAACCTTGGAAATTTTACATGAAATGTGTTATTTTGATAAGGACATATCACAATTCCAAAGGGTACCCACAGTGGTGGTAAAAAGTTCCTTTAGAAAATGACATATGAGTAGTTAAACTCTAACTCTAACATAAAAACAATATTTTTGAAACGTTTCTTAGCCCCCATCCCACCATCCACATCCTTCTACAGCCAAAAACGTTTTTTTCCCCCCATGAACTTAAAACTATTTTATATGATTGAAAAAAATATGAAAAATAAGAAAATAATTTATACTACAGAAAAACATTTCTTGATATTTTCTCAGACCCAATTTCAAATAACAAAAAAATTGAAAAAAAATTTTTACTCTGTCTTAGAAAGCTGGTACTGTCTCACTATCTCAAAACAATCTCAAATGTTTCTCTCAAGACACAAATTGTTGTGAATTATTTTTGAGATTTTTTTGACAGCTGGGCTGTAAAATTGTGTCAGTATATCATTTGCTAAGAAAAGATGAAGTTTATAAGTAACCACTGATACAAAACCTTGTAAGTGTGAGACACTTGTGGATAGACCCCAGTTCTACATCGAGCAGATTTCAGAAGAAAAAAAATAGAAGTTTGCAGATTATGCCATACAAAAAAAATTATTGCAACACACATTTTAATCACAGATAACTTGGGCGCAAATTGTCTTAAGCCTTTTTTAACCAGGTTTTAGTGTCCCCTAGCGACACGCTTTTTTTGAGGACAGATAAATTCTCATGGGTAGATAACAAATGGGGAAATGATGACGGACAGTTGGATCTGGATTATGTTCTAAGACAGCATTCTATAAAATATGACCTTTTTGAATGTTCTTTTACAATTTTGCAGATTTAGTTATTTTGTGTGCCTCCAGTCCATAGCATGAGAGGACATGAAAGAATAAAGCCAAAATCAATGAAAAATGAAAGGGAAGGAAAATACCAAAATTATCTTTTATGATAAAATTAAAGGGATAATTTTATTTTGTGTATTTTAATCTTCACGCTCAGCAAATATTGGAACGGTTTCTCTTGCGCGGCATTGGGCCTATAATGCTGTAAATCACATTTTGAGGAATGGGCATTCACAGTTCGGTACTATTTTAAATCAATTTTCAATTTCCAATTATTATTTACAAAGTAAAGAGTTTTGGCAAGTGTCTGGATTGTATATACTTATTTATGCATATACAATAATAAATAGTAAGGGAAAGACAACTTTTTCTCTAGACAGAAACAACTTAAGATATGAGAGTAGGTTTCTGCTGCTAGAGACAGACTACTTGGCTATCCGGGAGATGCCACATCCTAGGCACAGGTGCCAACATGTCATCCGCCATTCTGTGACCTCTCTCCTGTGCCTCCCGGCAACCAAGTAGTTAACTACAAATGTCTTGTTTTTAACTATAGCCCAGCAATTGAAAACACCTGAAAACAATTCACAACAGGTGTTTTGAGACATTTTTCATACCTGAGACAGTGTTCTAAGACACTAAAACAATTCTTGTAAATCAGAGTAAAAACTGTTCCCCTTCATTTCACCACATGTCCCCCACTTATCCTTCACCTATGACTGAACTGGTTTCTCAGGAACTTCCAAATCCTGATGTCTTTCCTTTCTGTATGAAATACAAATGATTATAAAAAGCTTTAAAACCATTAAAATTTGTAACTACTTTCCAAAGTCAAAATATTACTGGGTGCAGTAATAATGTATACAAATGTATGATGAACAGCAAAATAAATTCACAGAACTGTTACAAACATTTTCAAAGTATTTTTAAAGTCAAGGTGATTTAACCCTTTCTGTGCCATTGTCCCACTGGATGAGCCACACCATAATTTCCAGTTCTAGTCCTACAGCACACCCAGTTACCCACTCTTCTCAGTATCAATCCTTTGTCCCCTCGTGTGGACCAGTGCTGTATGGTTGGGCCATCTCATACGGCGATATCCAAAAGCTTTACTAGATTACTTTTTCCAGATGGTTCGCATAATGTAACTTAAAAATTACCATATTTTCTTAGCTTCTATGCAGATGTTACTAGATGTAAATAGCAATGGCATCAATCTCAAAGTATGTGCATCTCACAGAGAGTGAAATAAACGAAATAGATTTTATTACAGATAGAAGTGATCTATCTAAATTAGAGTATGTAGGTAATAGTTTGTATTTAACCAATTAGCAGCAAAATTAATTTTCTGCGCATACCGCTCACCCAATTTTCATTGTGCCCCTGTGCCCACTGTCATTTTGCAGCTTTCTGGTAGCATACTTTTGCAACTCTTAGTGCTAATCTTTTATTGAATTATATAATACTAGACTATAAAACTACTACTATAAAAGTAATATTTTGTGATTAAACTTATTTATTTTTACCCTTTATTACATCCTCCTGCTCGACTTGGTACAATTTGGTATTTAAATGGAGAGCGCTGAGCACTACCACGTTGGACAATTAAAGAGGGAATCGGCTCGGAAAGTGTTAATGGCAGTAAAATGATAAGAATAGTTTTTTAATTTCTTGTATATGTAGGTATATACGGAGAACTATACGTAGTATAGAGGAAGTTGTGTAATGCTGCATGAAAAAATCACGCATTTTCGGCGAAAAAAATTTCGTTGCCAGGCTCTGGTAATGAAAAAGTACATAAAACTAGTTGCCAAATTAAGAGAGAAAGAAACCTCTAATACGTGGTGTAGTCAGAATCCCTCTTTTGTGGATCCCTGATACCGAAAAACAAATTTAAACAAAACGTCCGGACGGAACGAACACTACCCTCCGTGGACACTACTAGCACCCAAACCATGCGTAGAATTTTTTTCCAAATCGAAGAAACTCCTGTCTATTTGGCTCTAGTTAAAGTTTTGAAATTTTAAAAAACATTCTTTAAAATTTGAGGGAACATTACATGAAGTGCGCCGGACATTTTAAAAATTTTCTCAAAAACTACTCCAAATTATTTCTTTAAATATCTTCTCAGAATAGAGTAAAATACACTTATAAAGGTGGCATAGGTCTGATTTTCACGGTTAACTTTGAATTTTCGAAAATTGCAAAAGTTTGCATTTTTTCGGCGTCTTCCCACCGCTACAAAATTGAAGATAGAGATTTTTCCTTCAAATGAAATTTATTTTCCATGAGTAGTTCTTTCATTAAGGTCAAGTACATTCTTTCGAAAATTTTAGCAGTTTTCGAGGAATTAGGAAACTGAAAAGTTGAGAAAATGTCAAAAAATGTACTTTGGGAGCGATAGATGGCAGCTGGCAAGAGGATGGGGAAAGACTGTAAAGCCAATCCACACCAAAGCAATTAGAAAACGTTACCATGAGAAAGTCTGTGCCATTCTGTAGCACCATTAGTTATTTATTTAACTACAGCCTAACAGTACAAAAATTTGAAAAAAATTCACAACCATCTGTGTCTTAAGAAGAACATTTGAGATTTCTTTGAGCCTGTTCTAGCGTTTTTAGACATAGTAAAAATTATTTTTTTCAAAACTATTTTTTTTTAATTTGGGAGAAAATTAAAAAAATGTTTTTCTGATAGTATAAATTATTTTCTTATTTTTCATGTCTTTTTCAATAGATAAAAAAAGTGTTAAGTTGATAGATAAAATAAGATAAAAACAATAAAAGGAATAACTTCTCTTTAGAGAAAGGCATGTCAAGGCATAAACACAAAGCAGTCATAGTATTGTACAGTTTCCCCATCATTTCATGAATCAGATTGGAGACATGACAATTGAAGGGTACATTCGAATATACACCAGGAAAATATCACAAAAACCCCTCAACACAATTTTTAAGAATGTATTTTTCTCTAGTAACAGTGGCTTTTATATGGTAGTGTCTAACTGACACTCCATGCCTCACAGCTATTTTCATGGTACCACATGACGGTTAATATTTGATTCCATTACATTGCCCTGTGGCAATTGTTGAGTTGTATTGTTTTTTCAATTCTAGATTTAAATGTGGTAATGAAGCATAGTGGTCGGTAATATTTGCATCAGATGTCAGAAATTGTTTCCATGGAATCAACAAAGTTGACAGAAAGACACATACATCTGACAACTCTGTCAAAATTTCGGTTGGCAAACATTTTGTGCAATTTAATGTGGATAATATGACACAGGACATAACAAGTGTGTTAAGTTAACTTCAGCCTTTATATACTTTACAACTTTAAAGTTCACAAGAAGAACAAGTGTTATCTAGAATGGAGTTGTTATTTTTAAAATACTAATCTTAACTAAGCAATAAGTCCTTTTTTTAAAGATCATTTGATACTTACGACATATCGCAAGAAGAGCCATTACAAATATCACCATAAACCATAAAATAATATTAAAAATGACGGGATAATTTTCATCATAGGTAGCTGCAGGATTTATGTCAATGGAAGCTACAGCGTCATTGGAAGAAACTTGGCGAACCTGACGTGTATGGCTGACATCAGAGGTAATCATTGAGACAAGAACCTGCAATAAAACAAAATTATCAAATGTCAACATATCTTCTTACAAATTTTGTACAAGTCAATGTCTTAAAATAAAGTGTTGAAGATTCAGATAGTGAGAATTATAGAAATGGGTACAAGAGATCAAGCTGAAAAAAGCTGATAATAAATATGATTGATATAAATATAAGTAATGATAAATTTATTGTTTTTCTCTTTCAACATAAAAATACGTTCATGAATATATTTGCCATTCAGAAGAAACTTCAGTTCATTAGAAGAGTGCAGTTCAGAAAAAGTTTTGCACAGGCAAGTTGTTTATATTGGCAGTTCATGCTGCTCAAGTGAAGGGGAAAAGAAGTAGGGTTTTGAGGGGAAGCCTTCAATGATTGGGTTAGTGTTGTATGTACTGTGTCCTAGGAGTGTTCATTGTGTAGCAGTTTTATGGTAGTAAGGAAGTTTAAAATGGGTGTTCATTTAATAAAATACAATGAAAATTGTAAGATGGATGCAATTAGACTATGAAATGACAAAGTGAATGCTTTCTTGAAACAAATAGACAATTTTCCATTTTCTCATCTAACAAATTTATGAGGTGGATTTTCCTAAGAGTATATTCATATAAATACATTGGTAATTAAGCTTTGTACAGATTAAAGGAGTTTTGATAATCATGAAGGCTGAAGACCCAAGTTTTATTCTCTACTTGGAAGTGCATGGCAAAGGTGTATGGTCAACTTGGCAATTAAAGTAAAAGGTAATTTCACCCTGATATTTTGTCGGAGGTCCATTATCAAATATGCTGTGATCTTGTGTCGGGGTAGCTGTCAAGGTGGTTAGCTATGTTGCTGTCACACAGTGACGTTTCTTGCACCCTTCTAATTCTTTAGGATTTGTGTGTTTGAGTGTTGAGTATTTGTGCTACTAAGTGAAGAATAAATATGTTTTTTTCTGTGTTGTGCTGAAAGAAGTGTTCAACTGTGACTGAGAGGGCACAAAAAACATGGTTTTATTGCTGCAGGATTTTCAAGTCCTATGTGTAAGTGTCTGATGAGGTCAGTAACATGGTGAGACTCAGGTACGCTGACCAAGCAAATTTCGCTACACTCCTTTCACCATCGAGCAAAGGTATTACTTGGTCAATGAAACAGCTGATTTGAATTTAGCTCAGAGGCTTCTTTTAGGCTTGAGGATCTTTTACATGCAGTGAATGTACATCATGGGACAGTCAACTTCACTTCCCATCTCAATAAAGGATTTTTTTTTGCCCTTAAAAATCCAATGATTCTATCGGGTTTGAGCCTGGAAATGGGTAAAACAGCCTGATACGCTAACCATAACTGAACCCGCAGATTGGCCAAACAAAAGAGATTGTATGAAAATTTTGAGTGGAAGTACAATACGTAAGGGGTCTCCTCATATGCATAAGTGTTCTGTGTCGAAGGTGTCAACTGAGAGGTTTTTGTTGTTTCTTAATGGCGGTTCCAAACTTTACAACTCATGAAAGTCACCTATCGGTAAGTTTTATTCATTTTTTTCCAGTGCTTATCATAATTTGATGGAGGACTTAAGGACACTCCCCTCCACCTCTCCTACTACACTGCTTCTCTAAGGTTATACAGTATTCTCTACTTCAACCGTGTAATTTTTACAATTTATTTACATTGCCCACACTTTGCTTATTATAAGTATGTACTAATTTACGTATATAGTTCATTACCCGTCCCCACCAAAAGATTCCCCTCATAAACCCCTAATCACCCCTCGTCCTCTCCAACATGGATTTCTCCCCTTGCTAGAGCCGCACAAAGTGCTGGTTTAAACGACTTCTTTAAGTTGTAACATGTTCTAAACATAAGCATTTTTTTATTTCATTTTTTAAGAAAAAAGTGCTTTATGAATCTTTATAATGTATTGTATGAAGTTAAAAAATCCACGAATAATGAATAATTCAACTTCTTATAAACACATTTCTTGTGTGAAGATGTATACTTACTTGCCCATCATAGGCTTTTGTGAAAGCTGTATTCATTTCATTAACAGTGTTTTGAAGAAGTTGCTCTGCTTCTACAGTGGCTGGGGATTCATCACTATGTAAATCCCAAACAGCATGCAAACCTCGCAAGACGAACCAGTATACGTCAGGGATCCCATCTCGAGAAATAGAACCACTTTCAACCTTTAACAAGAGTGCACACATTTTAATTTAACATTTTACAACCTTAAAATAATAATCATTGCACAAAATAATAAATTACCTGCTTCACAATATCCTGAAATAAAGAAATTTCATAGAGAAAGTCCCGATCTTCTGTTACATTCAGATCCAGAAACTGAACATCAGGCAAAATCGTGTTATCTGCTTCTCCAAATAAATTGTAAAATGGAATTAGCTGAAATTCAGAAATATATTATTTTAAATGACCATTTATGAAAAATAACACTTGTTTGCAATCTATTGACATATAAATGGAGTCATGTTCAGTCATAAGAGCATCACATTCCTCCCATCACAATTAAACTGGAGTTTATGTTTAATAAAATAAATTACAACTAATTACAAAACAATTAAACGATAAGAACATTTATTAAGAACACAATTGTCAATGCTAACATAAGTAAACAGGAAATGATGGAGAACATTTAATAAATATTAACCCTCCAAGGACGAGTGTGACATATACGTCACAGCAAACAAGTTATAACTTGAATTATTTCCTGTCGCTGCATGTCGATATAACTGCACGTGCCGGTGTGTTCTTGTCGCAGAGGGGTCTGGTTGCAGTTGATTGTGCGATCTTGTCCGAGAAAGGTGTTGTAATATTTTTTTCTCGCTGTTCAAAAATTGTGATTTTTTTGCGATGAACCCAGCGCATTGGTAAGTTGAATTCATAGCCTGTACTGTTATTAGTTCAGTTTATGTCAGTTGTATATCTCTCACAGATTGTTATGAAAGGATTAAAAATATTTAAATGTTTTTATTTTCATTACGGGACGCTGTGGAGGCGTGAAAAGTCAGCGTGACGTATACGTCACACTCGTCCTTCTCCATTGCTTTTCACGCATCTCCACAGTTTTTCATACTTTTGCATTTCATTCAATTGCACTGCCAAAAATCGGAAGTTTTATAATATATTTTTCATTTATTAGGAATAATGACCGTTTTAGCGACAGACTGACTGTAGCTGCGATAATTCAGTTACTAGAAGAAGACATTCCAGGTCATGGTTGTGGTGATGATAATATAGAAGTAGGGGATATTTTCATTGCACCACCGCTATGAATGAGCTAACTGACGAAGACAGTGGTGATGAGGACACAGGAGGTCTGCTGAATAATTTGTGCGGCAATCAATTGGTGAGTGAAGCTGAAGCAGTTTTGTCTAATGGAATTCGCATTGGAGGCCCGGTACACGACTTCTCGGGATATTCCACAAATAGGGAACGTATGCTGGATAGATGGAGATCTAGTTGATTCAATAAAAAAAGATGGGCTATTTCCTGAAGATGATGATGACAAATACAAAAATATGACTCCCGTTGAAATTTTGGAGATATTTTTAGATGATGAAGTGATTTCCCTTTTCCTCACAGAGTCCAATAAATATGCTTTGTCTAAAAATGAAAATAATATGAATGTTACGACAGAAGAGATAAAAGCTTTTCTAGGTATTCTGATCCTTTCTGGTTATAATGTTTTGCCAGGAAAGAAAAGTTACTGGGATACGGCCAGACATGAAGAATGTATTAGTTTCTGAATGTATGCGGAGGGACAGATTTTTATTCATTGCAAAATACTTTCACGCTTCTGATAATTCTAATATTGACAATACGACAGATTATTCAAGCTTGCCACTCATAAATCTTCTCAAGAAACGATTTATGGATAACTTTCTTGAATGTGAATTTCTTGATTACGATGAATCTATGGTGAAGTACTTTGGCCCACATCCTTGCAAGCAATTTATTCGTGGTAAACCAATACGATTCGGGTACAAAATATGGTGTCTGAATACATTCTACGGGTACTTGATAAATTTTGAAGTCTACCAGGGTAAAAATACGCCAGTGACAAACCCTGAATATGAAAAGATTTTTGGCAAAGCTACAGCCCCCTTGATTTCATTTTTAGATGAATTGCCAGATCGTAAAAGGAGTTATCCGTATCATATAATTACAGACAACTTATTCACAAGTTTCAACCTTCTCAAGCATTTGAAAGAACGAGGGTACTCAGGGACTGGGACTATTAGGAAAAACAGGATTCCTAAAGATTGCAATTTACCATCACATGAACAAATGATGAAGATGGACGAGGAATATTCCAAAGACAATAGAAAAAAATGACGGAATTCTCGTTGGGAAATGGATGGACAATAGTGTGGTTGCAGTTGCATCAAATTCGCTCGGAGAATCTCCAGTCAAGAATGTAAGGAGATATTCATCAAAAGAGAAAAAACATATAAATGTCCCTCAGCCAGCAATTATAGGCATTTACAATAGAAATATGGGTGGTACCGATCGAATGGATCAAGATATAAATCAATATCGTATATCTATTAGAAGTAAGAAATGGTACTGGGCTATATTGACATGGCTCGTAGATGCTGCAATAAATAATGCATGGCATATTTACAAGAAGACAGGAAGGAAAATCACTAAACTGGAATTCAGAAGAGACATTGCCATAACATACCTCACAAGATATAAAACAGCTGTGAAATCTGTGGGTCCAACAGCTCTGTCGTCGAAGAGGTCAACTCGAGTTTTGGACGACATTCGTTACGATCGGGCGGATCATCTACTTGGGGAAGTGGAAAATAAAAAGAGAAGAAGGTGTGCGAATGTTGGATGCAAAAGTGTCGTCAGCCAATGTGCATGAAATGTAAGGTTGGCTTGTGCTTGAAATGTAATGTACCGTTTCATTAAAAAAAAAATGAAAACTTATACACCAATATTTGAAATCTCAAACTTTTTAGAAGAACTGAATAAGGAATTGTAATTTGTTTGCTACTGATATTGTAATCACTGATTAGTTATTACTGATTAGTTAGTTGGTGTTTATATCGAATCAGCGCTTATGATTTGCAAATAAATGTTCTCCTTGTTGAATATTTTTTTCTGTTTCACCCCAGTATAGTTATCACCCTAAAGGACGAGTGTGACGAATCGCATCACACCCTACTCCTCACAGATACGTGGAATATTTTTTTAAACATTTTTTTTGGCTTAAACTAAAGTAATAGAATTAGAAAAAGTAAAAATATTTAACTTTTTTTACGAAAAATAATTCTCGTCCTTGGAGGGTTAAGTTTTACAGGACAGAAAATAATATGATCAAATAGTCAAAATATTCGTATATTTAATTGAGGCTGGAATACTCTTAAAATACACAATTTGTGCACTTGATTACTGTTCAGTAACGTTGTTGAAAGTGACAGAAGTGATCTACTGGAATAACAGAATTGACATCATGTTTGGGCATTTCCCTCTTGATAGGATAGTGGTTCTCTCCATAACCACATGCTGCACGGCCGTTTTTTGCTTAGCTAAAGCCAAGTAATTTTCAAACTTATTGCTAATTTTGCATTGCAGAGCCGGCTTCAATGTAATATGGTTCTTGCAGGTAGTGAGATTGCATTAATTGTAGGAAATGTAGCTGCTGGGCTATGCATGTGGTCGTTGTCACAACCACAATGCACACAGGCACTACCATCGAGTGTTCCATTGAGCGTTTGGTTGAGACGTGACTTTTTGTTTCAAGTTTGCAAAGCTTTTCAAGAACAGAAGTTTGTTACTTATTTATTATTGAATATTGTTATGTTTTTTAGTATTACAATATTTTTAATTATAAAGTACTCCATTTTTACTCCAATGAGGATAATTTATATTTGCAAGGGTGTAGTCAGGAATAAGTACAGAATCGTAAATATTTTTTTTTGTTCTGTGAAAATATGAATTTTAAGAAACTTTTTAAACAATTAAATTTATTGTCTAATCATGTAAGATTATCGTTAAATATATTTAGTTTTACTACAAAAGAAACTAAACCATAGCTATAGTTATTAACTTGGAAATGTTTATTGTAAAAGCATTTTATTAATTATGACACTCTGATCAAATAGAGAAACTTCCAGTCACAGACTTGGGCATATTTTAGCCTACTACAGCTTAAAACAAGTAAGGACACAATTTCCAATTCAGCAATTTTTTAATACATTTCCTTTCACAATTCACTTGTATTTAATAATTATTTACTTGATATTGCTCTCAGAATCATCAATATCCAAGAATTTTATGAGCTATGTATAACAAATTTGAACATATACCAAATAAAATAGCGTGCTTTAGCTGAACATAATAAAACTTTGTAGACTTTGTAGAAATATGTAAAGCACTTACAGCATTTGGTCCTTCAGTCAATTCTACTCGCATAAGAGTATTATTTTGAGAGGGGAAACGATTTCTCACACGTCGTTCCAGATTCAGCCAAACTGAGCCTTCGTCTTCATCAGTATTTAAATCGAAGTGATGACCTTTCACACTTTCAAGTTTTTCAATTCCATCAACAACAAGAACAACAATAGCTTCAGCATAATGAAATGGATTGGTAATTCTCAGGCCAGGCCAATCAGAATCCTTAAAAACAAGGCCACAAAATTACAGTGAAGTGAAGTTATAGTAATATGAAGATTTAAATAAAGGTCTAGAATGTACCCATTACCTGACTTGTAGTAAAACCTAGGGATGCAGAAAAAACTTCTTTTAAGAAACTCTGATCTACAATTTCATTTCCTTTAAAATATATATTTTTGGGATGATGTATAAATGTCACTTCTCCAGAACCAAAGGCTAGAAATTCAAGATAAACATAATGATTCATAAGAGTTATGTTCCAATATATTTGTAATTAATACACAATATATTATTTAGCATGAAATCATATATTACAATAATGTAAATTGAAGTAAGTTTTCAAAGAACCACATTAATTTCAATGATCACTAACCTGTCGCTAAGAATGCAGCAAAATATAACATTAGATTCATCATCTTTAAATGTTTAAAATAATCACCATGCAGGAAACAACACCGACGCAAAGTTACACCCAATTCTCTTAACCCTGCGAAAACGAGCACACGATCATATGATCACTATCAAAGACAAACAGAAAGATGTTCCACATATCACAAGCAAAATATCTGTGTAGTTATACTCTTTGATCGTTATTGCAACCTCGATATGCAAGTTCTGTGATATAACATACACTAGTGCTGAATATAGGAACATGAACAAAAACATACAAGGGAGACATTTTCTGTGAACATTTCAGACATTTTTTACATATGAAAATTCTTTGAAATACGGAATATATTTAATTCGATTCTTTAAAATATATTTACATTTGTAAATGAAGCTTTACCAGGACATTATGCCAACTTCAAGTTAACTCACACAAAATGATTGAAGGGTCAAATCGCCCCGTTTCGTTTGCTGGATTCTAACGAGACAGAACATTACCATAAAACAACATATCCATGACATTACCATGGAAGAAAACCCACGGGAGAAGACCAAAAGACCTACCACGCTTTTGAAACTGCGAGCCGCCTTTCTTCTGCAAAACATACGAGTGGCGGTACATTCAATTGTTATACTGAATCGTCAGTACCAGTCCTTATTAGTTTGTTGCAATATTTTTCGTCTATCTGTTCTTGAATTATGTTAGTGATATTGAGACGTTTCTAAACTATTGTTATTTATTAATTTTTTAAATCCTCACAACAAGCATAGTATCGTTAATGATTTATTTTGAGATTCTAAAACTCGTAAAAGATATATTATATTCCTTGCTATTATTGCCCTTCTTTGCTCATATGCAAACTCAATAATATAATAATCATTTTCAATTGCAAACGTTATTGTATTGCCGGTTAACATTCATTTGTCCCTGTATAAACAGTATTTGAGTACCTGCGAGTGTGCGTGTGCGGATCCGTCACTCACGATTAGTAGGCACTACTTCCCATGCACCAATCACGACTGATTAAATAATCCTGATTAATAATAATATTCTGATTAAATCAGGATTTTCTTCACGATACTTTGTAGAGAATGTTTCATCTCGATACTTTGTAGAGAATGTTTGAAATGATAATGAAAGAGAAGCAAGTAATTTGGAAAAAAGTTGCGAATCCCTTCAACCAACACTTTTCTAGAATTGCGGCTGATCTCACAAAGGGACTAAAAACACAAAATTCATTATCATACGCTTTCCAAAAAATTTTCGACACGATGTTTATTTCCGAAACTTCTTCCAAGGAAATCTTCATAATAGTCCGTAAACTAAGGGAAAAAAGTTCATCTGGTTTAGATGAATTTCCGAAAATATAAATATTATATATAATATTAAAAAAAACTTGTGCACCTGCTTTTATATACCAGTTAACTCACATTTTCAATGCTTCAATGCACATGAATCAATGCACATGAATCAATGCACATGAATAATTACAGATTATACATACTTTCAATGCACATGAATAATTACAGATACTTTCAAAAAAGCAATAATTACCACTTTTAAAAAATGGAACAACAATTAAATTCAAAATTACCGACCAACTTCTCTTTTGTCAGTTTTCTAAAAAATATTAGAGGACCTTTCATATATGTCAACGGAAACGTTTCTCGGGAAAAACGAAGCAACACAGTTTTAGAAAATCAAAATCTACGGAAATTGCCATTTTTTCTTTTCTTAAAAATGTATCTTCGTCAATGGACTAAAGTGAAGCAGCCATTGGAATATGTTTTGATCTTTCGAAAGCTTTTGACCTTCTTGACCATAACATCTTGCTCTCAAAATTACCTTCATAAGGAATTCGTGGTTTTGTCCTTGAATAACCTCGTACCTCAAACATCAATCTGAAAGAGTAGAAAAATCGTACTGTCACGAAAGGATATTATTTACTTATCTTTCAGTTCTCTGCCAATTGAGCATGGGATCCCTCAAAGTTCGATCTTAGGTACTATCCTCTTTCTGTTATAAGTGAACGATATACCCTAGTACCCTCTTATAACGTCTTAAATAATGGAAGAACAGTTCTGTTTGCCTATGACACGAATGTTCTTTGCAAAAAAGACACAACAAATAGTAAAATTTTAGAAATTTCAAATTGGTTTCGTAATAAAAAATTAATAGTTAAGGAAGGGAAAACAGTTTCAAAGCATTTCTGCACTTTAAATCGGCAATCGTATGTTCCATAGAAAATGAACAATATGCAATTCGCTGATGTTCCGGTACCAACATTTTGAGGTCTCTCAATTCAGTTAAACCTCAAATGGAATGTACATATAACGAATTGAACACTAAATTAAGTTCATTATGTTTCGTATTCAGAATTCTTGGAGAGCTTGGAATCTGAACATTGCCTTGCCAATGTATTTACGATTATATAGTTTATGTCAAAACTGACTTACTCAACAGTGGGAACATCTAAATGGCAATTATCATTGAAAAATTTGGAGCCTTTTTAAGAAAATGGCGTTTAAGCGTCATTGAATTTGCAAAATTTGAACCTCATTTTCTCAGAATATTTTTGAGTTTTCGAAAAACTTCATTAAAGGTTATTTGAAACACTTCCACTCACAATTGCAATAATATTTACAAATCGCTGGTAATGCTCATCTTAACGGCGTGAGAGATATTTCAAACAAATTACATTTGCGTAATTTTTGAAAAAGCAAAACGATACCCTTAATATAACTCTATGTCATATTAAACACTGCAATTATCACTATCCGTTGGAAAAGTATGAAGAAAAATTTGGAGCAATTTTTGAGAAAATGTCGTGTGAGCGTTTCCGAAAATGCGGAATTTTGAGATCATTTTCACAGAAAACTGTTGAGATTTCGAAAAACTTTATATCACATTATTTAAAGCATATGAACACATAAATACAATAATATGAACAAATGTTAATACTAGCGACGTGAGAGATATGTCAAAAAATTACATTTTCGTAATTTTTGAAAAAACCAACAAAAGAATCCAGCGAAATGACGTTTATGTCATCTCGTAAAATACATTTAGCTCTATCTCTACGAAAAGTTCAAAGAAAAAATTTAGGGCCGTTTTTGAGAAATCTTGTTTTTGTTATTTTTTAAAATTGCACACATTGCACGCAATATTCCTCGAAAACTACTAAAAGTTCAAATGACCTTAATGCAAGGACTAAAAATGAAGAACAAATTTTATTTGAAAGAAAAATCACTATCTTCAATTTTGTAGTTGCAGAAAGACGCGGATAAAAATTCAAACTTTTACAATTTTCGAAAATTCAAGGATAAAAGTGAAAACGGACTTTTACTCTATTGTTAAAAGAAATTTAAAGAAAAATATGAAGCCATTTTTGAGACAATTTTGAAAATGTCCGGGGTGCTTCATGTAAAGCACTCCCAAATTTTATTGAATGTTTTTTAAAATTTCAAAGCTTCAACTAGAGCCAGATGCTCTGGGGTTTCTTCAATTGAATAACATCCTACGTATGGTTTAGGCGCTAGTGGTGTTAACAGACGGGCAGACAGACAATTTGTAAATATTGCTCATGTACTATTTTTCGCGTGAAAATACGTGCGGGAAAGTTCGTGCTATCTTGGCATTACTAGTTATAATTTGCTGTTGCGACATAAAAGTTATTTATAATATTTTGAAAAAAATGTATGATATTTATAACCGATGCAAATACTGTATACGTATAAATAATGCATTAAATATTATTTGTATTTATTTATAACATCAATCATTTAGGCCAATAAATTAAAAATTAGAGGTGCTACAGAATTGCACTTTCTCGAACAAGAAAGTTTTCTAATTTCCTTGGCGAGGACTGGCATTACGGTCTTGCCCCACTTCTTGCCAGCTGCCATCTATCGTCGCCCAAAATACAATTCTTTTGACATTTTCTCAACTTTTCGGTTTCATAATAGTGGAACTGAATATTACTTCAACAATATTAAAGAAGAGTAAAACCTCGTCCTAAATAGAAATTTTCATTGAAAAATTTTAAGCCGTTTTTAAAAATATGATGGATAAGCAGTACTGTAAATGAAAATTTGAAACTCTTTTTCACAGGAATCTATTGAGTTTTCAAAACACTTCAATTGAAGTCACTTGAAGTACTTCCACCCACAAATGTAATACTGTATACAAATCGATGGAAATGTGAACGGCGCAAGAGATATTTAAAAATAATGACATTCGTGCAATTTTTGAAAAAACACAAGAATACACTAAAATAAACTTTACGTCATATTAAACTGTGCAATTATCACTACCCGTTGGAAACGTTTGCTGAAAAAAATTGGAAACGTTTTTGAAAATGTGGAATTTTGATTTCATTTTCACAAAACACTGTTAAATTTTCGAGAAATTATACATGACATTATTTGAGGCATATGTACACATAAATACAATAATACGAAGAAATTGCCGTTAATAAGCGACGTCAGAGACGAGACAAAAAATTTAATTTTTGTAAATTTTGAAAAAACCAAAGGATAGATCAGTGTGGTGTTTATGTCCTCTTAGACAGTACATTTACCACTATTCCTAGCAATAGTTAAAAGAAAAAAAATGGAGCTGCTTTTCAGAATTCTTGTTTCAGTTATTTTTTAAAATTGGAAATGCTGCACGGCATATTGCAAGAAAACTGCTAAAATTTTCAAAAGAATGTACTTGACCTTAATGAAAAAACTACTTATGGAAAAAAAATCATTTGAAGGAAAAATCTCTATCTTCAATTTGGTAGCCGTGGGAAGACGCCGAAAAAATTCAAACTTTTGCAATTTTCGAAAATTCAAAGTAAACCGTGAAAATCAGACCTATGCCACCTTTATAAGTGTATTTTACTTTATTCTGACAAGATATTTAAAGAAATAATTCGGAGCAGTTTTTGAGAAATTTTTTAAAATGTCCGGGGCGCGTCATGTAATGTTCCCTCAAATTTTAAAGAATTTAAAATTTCTAAATTTTTCTAAAAACATTTTAAAAGTTTTTTAAAATTTCAAAACTTCAATTAGAGCCAAATGGACAGGAGTTTGTTCAATTTGGAAAAAAATTCTACGCATGGTTTGGGTGCTAGTAGTGTTCACGGAGGGTAGTGTTCGTTCCGTCCGGACGTTTGGTTTAAATTTGTTTTGCGGTATCAGGGATCTACAAAAGAGGGATTCTGACTACACCACGTATTAGAGGTTTTTTTCTCTCTTAATTTGGCAACTAGTTTTATGTACTTTTTCATTACCAGAGCCTGGCAACGAAATTTTTTTCGCCGAAAATGCGTGATTTTTTCATGCAGCATTACACAACTTCCTCTATACTACGTATAGTTCTCCGTATATACCTACATATACGAGAAAGTAAAAACCATTCTTATCATTTTACTGCCATTAACACTTTCCGAGCTGATTCCCTCTTTAATTGTCCTACGTGGTAGTGCTCAGCGCTCTCCATTTAAATACCAGATTGGAGCAGGTAGAGCAGGAGGATGTAATAAAGGGTAAAAATAAATAAATTTAATCACAAAATATTACTTTTATCATTTTTTATGTAATCAGCATTTATGTAAGCAGCACTTTTGTATCTGAACGTGCCCCACATTCACCTACGCATAAAAGATATTTATCATTTCCGGCGGGACAACGCTCCAGTAGGGACAAGCTCTAAGCTCCCGACTGGTCTGTCGACATGTGTGGTAGGGTAGTGCATGTAAGTGAATGTGTGAATAAGGTGAAGATAGAACAAGGAAGAGGAAAGAATGATCGCGGGTGGTTCATGGACCGTTTGTTGGGTACTGCACCAGCATTCGTCCAGTGTTGATAGCAGAAACCACAAAAAACTACTGATCAGAGCAGCCGGTCGCTTTAATTCTTCTCCAGACAAAGGCTGAAATCTATGTAGCTCTTCAGGTAGTGTCAAAAATTCGTCACAGTTGGGATTCGAACTCTCGGACTTAACAGAAAGAGTCGTTGCAGTCATCGGCAATACTGTTTCCGGTTTCGGCAATCAAGTCGAGCCAAAAATATTTTAGAATTCATGATTGAAAACTAAATGAGTAGTGGGAGAAAGAGTATTAAAAAGAATATTGCGAGTTTAGTTGTATTGGTTCTTTTTGGATGAGAGGTTTAAATAGTTTTCTTGTACATTACATATTGTTTCTTCCTGTTTCTTGACGAAATAAATGAAATCAAATTTGGATGTATTTTATATTAATATACTATATTAGACCTCGAAATGATTCATAGTAGTCTGTAAGCTGAATAACAATAAATTTTATAACGAAATATGTCTTTTTCTTATTCATAGTTTTATCACCTAGTATTAAGGAACCGATAGAATAATAAGATAAGAATAATTAGTTAAAGGTTTTGGTAATTAGATAATGTATTACGTTTTTAGAAAAGAAATGATGAGTCAAAATTGTTAGAAATATGAGTGGAACAACTGGTAGTCGGTTTCACTCCGTTTAAAATTTTACTTATAAATAGAGACTATAGTTAGTAAAATCTACTTATATTGTTAGACAAATTTAGCATTAGAATGGGTGAATTTAGCAGTATCTCGTAACATTAAGTTTATGCATGCATGTATGTATGTACTTTGGCACAATAGCCACTCACGAAACCAATCTACCAGCGGCGTCCCGGCCTTGTGGCCAAAGGTTACGTAGTACGTGTGGTTAGCACGTAGGCATCTCTACGCCGTGTTCTGGTCTTCTCAACCTGAGAAGGGAGTTTTCTCATCGTTCCACTGAAACGTACACTGGGACATTGCGAAGAAAATGTACACTATAATCTTGCCCGACCACGAATCGAACCAAGGGTCGCGTCATAGAACACGAGCATGCTGATAAATGAGCAATCTGCGAGGGCATGTTAAGTATAATTGAGAAAAATATGAGTGATGATATTGAGTTTGAAGTTAACATTGTCAAATTAATATTTTAAGAAAATTATTATGATAATGCAACAGATTTGATTGCACAAATAATGTTTGTCAACTACAGACCATTTATTGTATACAGATATTCCTGATACTGTTAATAAGGAACTGATGTAGAAAAGAAATGTAGTTCACAGTGAAGAAATTCATATGAACATTTCTTAGTTAAAATGGTGTATCCAAAAGGTAAGCAGGTACTTCTTATACATGAGCGAAAAATATTACAAATAAAAGTAATTAATGTAATATTAAGGAAAATAGGATTTTTATTTTCATAAAACATCTACACTCTTATCCATAGGCTCAGTCTCACTGATAAAAATAGTTTTTTCACATTTACTGTCAGGAACATTACAAATATTGCCTTTGCTATTATCAACCCAGACAAGCAATATAATGAAGCATTATTCTAAAATATTTTCAAAAATGTTCTCTTTTTCACCATATTTACACAATCAGAAATATATTAATAATTTATATTTTAAGACTCAGGGCACCTCATACACCTGACAAAATAATACAAATATGTTTACTATCACTAACTCAATTTGTATTATTTTGTAAAGTTTTAAAATGTTCTTTGGCTTAGTATTCCATGTAAGATTTAAAAATACTTTTCCTTTTCAGATTTTAATGTAACATTTATTACCTGATTACTCATAAAAGCGCTGTTCTTTATTTTTTAAACTAAATGTTTAGTCTCGTCAAAGAAAACATTCAAGAAAATTGTTTAAATATTCACGATTCATAACTTGCAAGCACAGAATTGCATTTTATTTAAATTACCTTTTATAATCTGTGAAACACTAAATTAAAAAAGAACCTTAGGTTATATACATTATTATATTTACAAGAGTCATTGCACTCCCTTTTCGCATCACAATGAACTTGTGTAATGCATCGGTAAGTTCTAAAATTAATGAAGATCCATTGTGGTCACCGTTTCTTGTTTAATTATGTATTTTCTGCGCGAATATAGCTCCAAAACAAATTTGCTTTCTTGTTGTTTTCTATTTTGAAGCACGGATCTGTTAATTATTCAGGGGCTGAGAATAATTGTATGAGAAAAAGCACCAAAACAGGAAGCATTGGGTATTTAATACCTTCGAATTTGACACTCTTCAAATGGTGTCATCTTAATGCACTTTCAACAATCACTCGTCCTTTCATACCTATTAACTATATACACTCAACTTTCACATTTGTACTTCATATAATACTGACCAGGAACTCATTCACGTCCTTAGCAAATATTTCAGTCATTTTTCATTCAACTTCTTCGTATACGGGTGTATCATTATACTCACAAACGGAAGATAGGTTCGTCCGCACCGTACATTGAGGGGCCAACATTTAATTTAATTGGCGGTGGCAGCTTTATAACAATGCCGAAAACACAATTGATGTACCTGCAAGAACATCTGGAAACTTTACATCAGGTTGTTCTCAGAGAGAACTGCTTTGAGCCGTGCCGGGATATTGGTGATGTTGCTGCGATAACGAATCATTGCTTTTTCGAGGCGTTACCTCGTCGTTCACCTGGATGTTTCTGAGTTTGAGCGAAGCGACCCCGCCGCCGCGAGCGCCCGTGACCTCCTTGGATTTGTGACCCTGGGGATTCGCAAAGGTCGTTTGTTATGGGAACCTGCCGAACAATGCACAACATCGTGCCATGATACGGGCATGTTGCCGTAGGCTCGAGGAACATTTTGCTTGTGTGTTCTGACAACTGTTTGCGGCAAAAAATGTACTTGCGTCAGCAGTAAAAGAGGTAAATGCTGTACTTTCGGTTTTGTGAGTTTGCGAATATTGGACAGCGACTCGCAACCCGTCTCCCCTCTGCTCTGCCGTACGGTGTGGACTTATCACCCCTTTGGCGTTGCCGTTCTTCGGTGCGGACAACATCATTAGAAAAGACGATTGTTGCCTATTCGCTTGTCGCGTAACCAATTTTGCTTGTTAATGCTCAATGAACGATTGCTTTGAAATGGCATACGCCGTACTACTCGTGGGGTATTATCGCAAGTTCGCGAGGTATTTTGCAAGGCATACAACCACCCCTTTGGGGTAACTCCGAACACAGCGTATCGCAATGTGCATTATTGGTTCTTGTCATGTTTCCTCAGCCTTGCTATCAACGTGGTTTTCTCGGGCTACCATCGTCAGTGGCGAGTAGTTTGGCGAAAGCTTAGCGGTGATGAGTCGATGACGTGTTTCAGTGTCAGAGTAATATCCCTCCGACTGGTCAATACACATCACCATCGTCGATAGTAGCGAGACGATTGTTAGCGGAATGGCATCGTCGTGGGTGGGGGGAAGGGGGTAAAACTTATTTTTATCGACTACACAGGCGAGTAAAAGTAGACGTTAAAGTCGCGAGAAGCAGTACACTTGTCGACAAGATGGCGGCGGCGGCGGCTGAGCTGCGTCGCACGGCGGCTGGCTGGGTTTCGTGCAAGCTACTCTTTTGCGGCGCCCCGCTGGCAACGGCCTCCTGGTCGCTCCGACACTTCCCACCTCGTTGGCGCTGGTGTCATCGTGGGCGTCCTCGCGGCCGCTCTTGCGGGCGTCCTCCGGAGCCACAGCGGCGCTGACGTCGGCGTCGATGTCGTCATCGTCGTCGGGTGTCCAGTCCCCGCAGCGCGGGAAGCCCTTGGGCGCGGGCGGGAACTCCGAGTGCTCCCCGATCTTGAACACGAGCGCCATGCCGATTTCCACGTGGAACTCGATGTGGCAGTGGAAAAGCCAGTAACCTGCAATAAGAAGACGAGGCAATCAGTTTTGTAATAGATGGCTGAGCGATTGTAATAAATGACTTTTTTGTGTACCATCATTATAAACGACCCTTTTCGATACCCCGAATCGTGCATAATCCAGTATTTTATCGCACGCTACATGACGTCATCGCCATTATTAAACGCGACATGACGTCATCACACATTCAGCCAATAGTAGCGAGAGAATCGTGGGGAGGTAGAAGAAGACGGAACAGCCGACCACCGTTTTCTCGCACGGATGCCAACAATGCCATCTTGAATTTGATTTCCAGAGGGCGTTGGATGTCAAGCACCCGAGACGTCAGAAGAAAGTTGTTTCGCGAAATTAAGTTTGATTCTCTTGTAAATTTATAATGCTGTTATACAAAAAAATAGCGTATGCAACTCGTTTATAATGTTGCTTTATTGCATTCGTACAAATTTGAAAACTCGCTCCTAACGTCGCTCGTTTTCAAAACATGTACTCATGCAATAAAGCTTAACATTATAAACTAATTGCATAAACTGCTATTATGGAAACTTATATAACATTCAGCTTTTGTAATAGATGATTTGATGGAAGGAAAGACTCAGAATTGGCGAGAATGCTTAAAGTTTCCTAAAAATCTTCTGTTACATCGACTTAAAGGACCCAAACAGGAGACCGAAAAAAGACAAAAATTTAAAGGTCGGCGTCCTTTCAGCAGATTGCCGTCCATTACGAACAATCGAAAAAAATATTTTTTTGTTATTTAAGATCGCATCAACATCTAGGTCATTAACGACCACGATTGGAGTTAACGTTATGGTAACTATGAAGATGACACGATATGGTGATGATAAGAGGTGAAAGGACGAACACAAATACAACCATGCCGGAGGTGAGACTCGAACCCGAGATCCTTCGGTCCGAGATCGCTACGATACTACTGCTTTAGTGATCTCGGCCACCGGATCGACAAAAAAAATTGTTAAAATTAGTTGTAGAGGTTTGGTAGATGAAGAAAAAGGGATAGGGAATTTAATGAAGGTCAATGTAGAATGAAGAAATCATAATACCGAGTTCATATTGGAATGTTCCGACTTTCCAGGTTAGATTGATTGATTATTTCCAGGCACGTCAACTCTGTGATCATTTGTCCCGTTAAGTGTAAAGAATGTTCTATTGCAGTAGAATGCGGTATTCCTCGCCCGCTGGATGATGAGATGCGGCCCCGACCTACACGTGGGTTTGATGAAAATTTTTCCTCCGAGGCATCGCCCCCAGCTGGGCACCTCTTCATCTGGGACAAGGTCTAGGCTCCCAACGTGTGTGATAGCGTCGTACAGGTAAGTAAAGTGTGTGTGAGAAACAGAAGAGAGTATGGCAAGGATGAGGAGGGAAAGATTACGCCCGTTCCATGTTCCGTTGGTTAGGGCACTACTCCGGCATTCGCCTATTATTGAGTGGATGAACCACGAAACATCTACAGGTCAAAGCAACCAACCGCTAGAATTCTCCTCCAGACAGTGGCTGAATTCGATCTACCTAGGTAGCTAGTGACGATAATCCACAGTGCTGTCGAACCTCGTACCCTAGAACCTCCCAGTCAGTCAGTGCAGGGGTTGGCTCTGAGGTAAACTCAGCCGGTCTCACGTTTGATAATATAGACAAGGCACGTCAAACTATGACCGCACGAGCTACTTCCTCGACTGGCGCTCCTATGGGCACCGGCAACTTCCCCTGACTCCACACTCATTTCCCCTTAAAATACAGATAGAGATGTACATGCCCAAGTTGGAGCGGTGCGAGTAAAGGAATAGTGGCTTCATATGAAAATATGTTTGCTAGATTTTTTTCCCTCAAATAATCGAGAATTGTATTATGTTTATATTCTTCACAATTTATTACTATTTGATGTTTATTTTCTTACTAAATTTTCCCTTAGATAAACATCTTTGCTAAGTAACCGGAATACGTTTGAATGACAAACTCTTTCCTTGTTTTCATTTTGTGTTGTGTTATTAAATCATTCAGTTATTTATTGTTTTAGTAATAATGTAAAATAAATTAACAAGTCTCCATAAGTTAACAATTCTCACGAACGGGCCGCACTTTTATCAGACAATATTTGTTCGTTAAACCTTCTAACCTGAACGTAGAAAGTTCATGCTTTTATACTACTCTTAACAGGCTTACAAAATCGAAATACTTTTGATTCAATTTTTTTAAATTTTACTCTTAATTGATAACTTGAAATCGGGCTGATGTATTATTTCATTTTAATGGATCATTTATTTACATTAAAGAGAAAATAGGATTTAATATAGCTAAATTTGTGACAATAACTTCTCCCAAAGACTCCTATGGGTCAGGTATCCAGAGAAGTAGCATTCCGTATCATTTGTACAATCCTTACTTTTAAATTTCGTGCCAATTTTTCTGGACGCAGTGCCCGCGAGCTCTCGTAAGCTTGCTACTTTGCCCATGACCTTGACATGCCTGATCTAGGCTATGATATGATGGGAGCCAAACAAGTAATGGGTCCGCTGACGCTTGGTTGTGCGGGGCTGTAACGCGAAGCACCGTGAACACTCACCGGGGTTGTTAGCCTGCACGCGGAGGATGGTGTAGCCGCCGTCGGGCACGGTGCAGGTGTCCTTGAGCGGCGCGGCGTGCAGCTTGCGCTTCAGCAAGCCCTGCTCGTCCAGGCGCTTCACCTGCTCCAGCGACGTGGACTCGCCCAGGCGCTCCATGCCCACCACGCGGAACGCGTACCCGTGCAGGTGGAACGGGTGGTTGGCGTTGTACGTCACTCCTGCAAACAGAACCTACAGCTGTAGTTCCACTTTTGGGTAATAAATAGAGGGGGCGGATGTTGATGATCTAAAACATCGTCAAAAAGGATCAATAAAATGGTCTTAAAAATGCAATAAAAGCAAAGAACAATGACGTTAAAAATGATCAAACCAGTTCAGATGGATAGCTCAAGCTGTTGGATATGTTACTGAGTAATCGAGGCTTCTTTCTATTGTTCAAATGAACTCCGTTTGCAAACGTTTGGTTTGGACAGTTCTTTACCAGTATATCTCTGTATTTAGTTATCCCCATCGGTTCACCCGACAATGGCGATGATAGACATCACACGAACTTTATATTAAGTTCTTTTAACGGCTGACATTACAATTTCTGACCGAAGAAATCGAATAGACTACTCAGTACTGAATATGTGGAGAACATTTGTTGCATCTCGTAAATATTATTTGTAACAAGTACCATTAAAACGATATGAAAATCGATAAAATCAACGAAAATGCTTTAAAAATGTCGTAAGAGGATAAAAAATGACTTTAGTCAAAGTTGACAAAAAATGAAAAAAGAGCGTTTAAAAAAGGGTTTTTTTAAGATTAATTAATATCTGAATTAAAAGGCACTGTCATAAAGTGAAAAGGAAAAAACGACATTTCGTTAAAATTCGCCCCTAGTAATAAAATATTTCGGTTTTGGTTTCGGGTTTTAACAATATGTTTCGGTTTTGAAACGGTTTTATTTAAATTTAGATTTTTTTATTTATTACTGTGACATAAATATTACTAAAGTGCATGACTAATATTTGTTCCCTTTCTTTAAGAATTCTTTAGCATAATTTTTAAGAGTTGTTTACAAAGGGTTTCTCTGTTTCAGGTATCCGATAAAAAGATAGTGTTGTCATTTTAAATGTAATTGAAAATTGACTGAAAACTACTAGTCACTACTCGGAGCGTTGACATAAGTTTCAAGAAGTTAACATCTTTTTATAACTGTAACCTTTTTATTCGGTTTCACTAATATATCTAATTAAAACGAATGGTTTTGGTTTCACTCATGAAACTGTTTTTAAGCGTTTCGGTTTCATGCTGAATGCATTTTGTTCCCTTAGTGGTGTTCTTCAATAATTAAAGCAGAAATTCAAAATGCGGAAGGTAGAATCAAAGGAAACCAAAGAAAATATTTTTCGAAGTGATTAACTGTTCTATTAGGAACAATCAACAGCAAAACGAGGCGGATAAAGAATATAAGAACATTTTAAAACAGTTTTTGAAAGACATACCTCTAAAGTGTGGCTCTGGCAATATGAAAGAATTATTTAAGCTGATTAATTTTCTACCTTTGGGAGAGAAAGAAACATATCCTAGTACTACGAATATACCAAAGCTCTAAATACGTAAGGATAGATATCTGGGTCATCTGAACTCTAGGAGTTTTACACTTTAAAAATACATTTACATGTGGCACGAATACGAATCCTTCCAACGAATTCTAGTAAGAAAACATCCTAAGATCGAGTGAGAAAAGAGCGTAAGACCGAGTAAGGAACAAGGATATGAGACCGAGTAAGAAGCAAGGATCTAAGTCCTACTCGGACTTAGATCCTTGCTTCTTACTCGGTCTCATATCCTTGTTCCTTACTCGGTATTACGTAGGGAAACATGTGTCGGTCTCATATCCTTGTTCCTTACTCGGTCTTAAAGGAACGAGGGCCTAGGTCCGAGCTGCAGCGCTCACCTTCGTCGATGAGCACGATCTCCAGCACCGAGTGGAGCGGCACCTGGATGACGTGCGAGCACTCGCAGTAGCGCTCCTTGCAGCCCTGGCCCTCCATGGAGGAGGCGTTGCAGAACTGCCGCTCGTCAAGCTGCTCGTGCTGAGGCAGCATCGGCACCGACGGCATCTTCATCGAGATGTGGTTGAACTGCGGCGTGTACGTCTGCATTTTCGACGACACTATAACGAATTGGACGAAACACCTTTTGTGAGTTGGTTGCAGATGGAGAATTCATTATTATCAGAGTTAATTGAGTAATGCATAATTTCCAATTAGTTGTATTTTCAAACATTTTAGACTAGGACTTAAGTTCATTCTTTAAACGGGATTTATCTCTCTTACACAAAGCGCTACATGACTCGTGCCGTACAATGACTAATATTGCAAATGCACGTTATTTCCTTGTGTTATTTATGCCACCGCGTTGTTTTGATGGGGAATGCAACCCTTTCATTTACTTCCTTCAATGACTATACTCCTGATGGTGTACATCACGATGAGAGTAAATAGGTATTGCATCCTGAGGAAGTGAAGTAGCAACAATCAGAAAAAAATACATACGAGTAAATCCAAACCTATACGATGATGAGCAACTGATGACGAAGAGGACACGTTATGCGAGTGAAAGCAAAATATAATGTTTGTTTTGATACAGTATAATTTGAACATATAAGATTCTCGTTAGATGGCAGCATTTGGAAGACTTTTTCATTCAGTTTTGTATTTCTCTTGCTATTTCCGACAATATTACTTGTGTAAAAATATAATACATTTTTATCTTTATTTTAATTCTATTTACATTTCAATTTATTATGCATTATTTTGAATTTATGTGGGTTATAATAAGTATACTAATTTGCATTACTTGTACTTTTTTCTTACTGCATGCAAAACTCAAAAATGTAAATTGTTTCCAAATAAATAAATAAGAATATCAGCTATTTATTGATTATGAAAATAAATAAAAGATTCCATGAATTACATTCCTACAGTATGATATCTAAGCATATTTCAAAATTATCTTTAATCAATAAATTATTTGACAACGAAGTTTGCCCATTGTATTCATTACTGACATTAATCATCTCTGAATTTTTGAAAATTGTCTAAGTTCAAATGTTAGTCGAATGTTCTACAAGTAATCCAACACTATTGAAGGTAGAGATTCCAAACTTTCAAATTCGAAACTTCTGTGCTTGTTTTGCAGGACTCAGTTTCCCAAGAAGCTGAAGAAGTAATGGAATATAATGTGCAATTTTATATTAACGTGGCATCCGAGGATAGTATCTCCAAGATAGAATATGGCATGACTGTTTACGTCTTTCTCGGTCCTGCCGCAAGATGTCGCATTGTCGCGACCGTATCAAGCAGTGCTGCAGATCAAGCAACTCTAGCGGCACGACCGAGAAAGATACGAAAAGCCGTGCCATATTCCAACTTGGAGATACTACCTACAGATGGCTCGTTAGAAAAACGCAATTATATGTAACTGATAGAAATATGGTATGTAGTTTCTAACACCTTTAGTTTTAAAAAATTAAACAGATTGAGGACATAGTTGCCCAATAATCATCTATATGAACATTCATCTATTCACAATTGACCATGAAAGCGATATATGGGTTCTTCGTCACAACCATCTCATAAGAAATATGAATAAGGATAAAGAGCACACTAGCAGATTCAGAGCAAACACTTCAGGCCTCACTAACCGCAAATCTGAAGAATGTCCCGGGCTTTGACTGGAGTTCATATTTATTTGCTTAATGATAATCATGTGGTATTTCTAACTGTAGATCAAAGCTATATGATTGCGGGAAATACGAGTTCGTATCGAGCTCGAAATCGTAGCTCCGCTAAAACTCACCGTTGTAGAAGCCGTAGTACGGTGCCTTGTGAAAGTGGGGGTTGTCGACTGCGTAGAAGTCGTAGGCCAAGTAGAAGCGGTAGTCTGGCTCCTCCTTGAGGCTCTCGTCGTCACGGACGATTGCATCCAGCTCCGGGATGACAGAGGAGCCGGCGGTGCCCGTGCCCACGTTCAGAGAGTTCACTTGCTGTTGGCGTAAGGAACATACGTTATGTAGCAAGGCATCGGTAAAGAAATAGTATTTTATAGCACGACCATATCATGGCCTGCGGAGTAAGTTTTTTGGTGAGGAGGCAGAAGCACAAATCCCTAACCGATAACGCTAACTACACACTGTTTCACGCGCACCAATCACGATGACTACGTTGTACGAAAGATTAATCAGGGGTGATGAACTATCATTTTTGTATATCATGTCACGTAAAGGTGTTGGCCGGAGATGCCATGTCTAGGCATTTATCAGCTAACAGAAATGAAGAAATACTTATTTCTATAGTTTAGAGCCTCCCGCAAATTGTTTTAATAAATATTACGAACTTTAATTTTGAAAGCCTAATGTTTTCTTCCATGTCAATGTTACTTAATCTTTCAAGAAGTCTTAAATAGACCCTGAATGAGTTGTTTTCCTAAAAAATACTGTTACCGGACGTCCCAAACAGTATTTATAATACACACGGTTTACACGTACGTAAATATATAAAAATAAATAAATAAATACATAAAGTTCACTTACATGTCCAGGGCGATGGGCAGCGGCATAGCTCAGTTCGCCGGGCGGTTCTACCTCCGTGGCGCCGTCGTAGCGCAAGATGGCTGCCTGGTGCACAGCAGTGAAGTTCTCGCCGCAGTCCAGGAGGCCGCGCATGCGTATCCAGTAGGTGCTCACGGAGCGGTTGGCCTCCAGGATGAAGTCAAAACGTTCGCCCGCATACGTCACCAAAGACGCCGCTGCGACACAAACAGAAGCGTTTCATCAGATGAGCGCCAGTGTAACAATTTGAAAGTTTATATAGATGATGGGGCATAAAGAACGACAGAAGAATTCTGACTCCGATTTACACGACACAATTTACACGATGATAACGCGTGTCCATATGTGTTCAAATTGCCAGCAAAAGGACTAATTTCATATTTTAAGGAAGTGATTTAGAAGTTTCGGATTAATCCAATCTGGGCGCGTTAACTACTCAGGTCATAAGTTGCGTAAGTGTAGAGCCTGTTGTTTCCCGAGATGTGCCGATGTTCCACCCATTAGATAATGACAATTCGGAACGTGAAATTCGGCGACGACGTAAATATCGCCCCCAATGTGGTATTGCTTGGAGAAACCACGGAAAACTTCCGATGAGAGCAGCCGGACACTAACATTTTTCTTCTCCAGACATTGTTTGAATTCAACCAAGCTAAACTGGAACTGTCGAAAATTCGCCACCATCGGTTCTCGAACCCTAGGACCTTTGGTCAACGATGCTGAAAAGCAGTGGTATAGCCACGGAGAGATCTGTCAGACATCTGAGGTAATATTTTTCAGGACACGAGAACTGTCGAATGTGTAAGAGAAGATAAATACGACGTAGATGAATAAAAATGTTGAAACTCACCAGCGACTGGCTTAATGTCGCTTCCGTCGCTAGCAATGATCAACATATCGTGGTCGTCAACCGACAGCTCAATGGGGCAGTTGAGGAAGCCCGCGTTGATGAGGCGGAAGCGGTAGCGTAAACCCTGCAACAAATTATCCTTTAATTAAAAATAGCCGTATGTTTTGAATATGCGTATTAAGGACTGTCTACTAAAGTCTATTTAAATCACTCAATACTTTTAGTTTTGCAGTATTCCAGAGCAAGGGCTTTTATGTTCCTTTATAACTATTATTAGACAATGAGAAAATTGCAGAGTCTGTGGTAAATAAAAAATTGCAGCTTCTTTACTATCTTAATCATTGTGCTTAATTTTTGAAGGTTCTAAATAAACATACAGGAAGGGATCTCTGATGTATTCAGTCTTGAAAAAAAATGTGAAACACTTAAGTCGTTTGGCGTACGAAAAGTACTTAGTTCTCACAGAAGATGCGAATTGTTATAAAAATATTTCTGATGTTTTAAACCTTTGGATCTCAAGGACAACTTTCAAACGAGAGCAATTTCTGAGAACCTCTAAATCATGAATTCATGTTTGTGCATATTTTATTTGTTTACACCCTCGCTACACATGCTTTGCTCCGTTAACACGAATTTCAAGGACCGAAATTCGCGTATTTCAATCATGTGAATAGTAAACAAGTTAATAATAATTACGGTCTTAAAAAATAATTCAATGAAGATTTCCTCACATTCATTGAAGACGAAATCAAGTGTATCGTTAATTTTCTTGACAGCGTATCATATAAACATCTTGCGAAGCACCAGTCAAACAGAAGACGAGGGGCTGACAAAAACTGCACTGTTTTTACCCGAATGCGCGAGGGAAGGATGGTTGTTTTTAACTGTTGACTTTCTTCCTTTCACAATTACGCTCGGAAATATATTCCGCAGGAGTAAAGAAATCCAAGTTGTGATCTTTTTACTGAGTAACAATGCATTTTAATAATTAAATTTATCAGAATTATAAATTAACCAGAAGGCCCGGGTTCGAATCCCGGGCGAGACGACTAATTTTTGAACATATTTAATTATTAAAATACGCTGTTACGCAGCAACATGATCACAACTTGGATTTCTTTACGTCTGAAGAACATATTTCCGAGCGTAATAATATCCAATAAGGTGACGAGAAAGGTGACAATTATATTATAATAGAAACTGTTCAAAAGGATTGATTGTCTCGATAGCTTAGTGCAGATGGGCGTGAACCAGAAGACCCGGTTTCGATTTCCGACCGGGGCGACCAATTCTTGGAACAAATTTAATTTTGAAGTTACAGAACATAGTTCCCGCACCTGCTTGACGATGAACTCGGGCGCGGGGATGGTGGTGTTGTCGGCGCTGGCGTTGGCGCTGGCGCTGGCGCTGGCGTTGGCGTGGGTGAGCGGCGAGGGCGGGACGCGGCCGCGGCCGTTGACGAGGATGGCCGTGGGCTTGTTGGGGCCGCCGGCGTGGTGGTGCGCCAGGAAGCGCTCGGCGCCGCCGGCCGCGCCCCAGTCCAGCAGCAACAGCGTGTGCGCGCGCTCGTCGCGGTCCCACAGCGCCGCGTGCGCGTCCACCTCGCGCGGCACCCGCACCACCAGCGACCCGAACGCCCCGTCCGCGCGCTGGTGCCCTGCAACAACGCCGCACCACCGCCGTCAGGCTTGGCAACCGGGATCTCCTTTCTTGCACACTATATTTTTTTAAATTTATTTACATATTTCCAAAGACTAGCATATCTGCTTTACGAGGATTGTTTACATTTAAATGGCAAATCAAATCACAAACGTACAAAATAAAGAACTAACAACGAAATTCATTTCAATCAACACTGGAACAAAAGGTAGCATTCATAAAATACATTCATTCTTTCACACTATTAAAGGTTTTTATTTCGAAAGTCCATGATTTCGAAATTTCTACTCATACAAATTTCGTGATTTGGTCTTTAAATGAAAGGTAATAGGCCACAGATTTGCAACCACTAGCTGTTATTAACCGGTTGAAAACCGAAACATTAAATATTAGTTTATCTGAAAATAAATAGAATGAAACCATATCTGCCCATATTCATTCATTACGACGTTTTGAAGAATGAGTTGCAATCAATCTATATCTAAAGAGAACTAAGAAATTTGTCTTTACTTCGTCTGGCGCCTCAGGCGTGTGAATGTGACGTAGCGAAGCGAAGATAGCAGGTCCTTTAAATGCGAAGGTCAATGAGTGTATGCAGACCGAGAAATTTCTACGGGTTTTCACTTGTAGTTTCTTATCAAATTTTCTTTCAATATGCGTCGATTCGGTCGAAGTCAATCGAAACGCGAAAATGTTAATTTTCGGTTTATTGGACGTAACAGAAAATGAGCTCTCTTGAGGGAAAATTACTGTGTGTTCGCAACAATGATACAAAACGCCAATACCCATCATCATGTATATTCAAGATTGAATATTCGAAGATCTTTAGACTCGCCAGAAAAATGATTATTCTATTGAAATAATCTTCTTCCAACCCCACAATTTCGCTATAGTGGTACCAACATTTTATTTCGCCGTATTGTAATACAACTAATATTAATTTGATTCAAGACGTACATATTAAATGATATTCATTCTAAGTTTTGAATCTTAATAATCGGGCATATCTTAAGGTTTAGATTAATTTCATAAATCCAAGTACACTCAGTGCACTTTGACTGAAACAAGTAATAACTCTGGAGACATGGTAGTAATACTAATCCCGCATTATATAATGCATACACAGCAATGTTTTTTGTTTCTTTTTACTACGCTAGAGTCAATATAAAGTAGTACATATTTTGAAATCCAATATATATTTCAGGGTAATTGTGCCGCGTGCCTTGATTGCCTTGAACACAAAACATTGCAATATAGATACTGGTGATAGATAGTTTTGTCAGTCCTGCCCACTATTGTAATTAATTGCTATAACTTATTTTGTTTATTTATTTGCTCTCGTCTGTTCGGGCCACAACGCCTAAGTGAGGACTTTAAACAACTTTTCAATTTTTGTGTTGTGTTATTCGAGATAAATGCCATAGGAATTGATATTGCGTTGATTTCCATTCTGATCAGAAGTAACTATCGATAATCGAAACGAGTGCCAAGAAGCGTAAAATATTAAAAATATAACATTCAGATAAGGTCCAAAAAGTTTTTATTGACAAACACCTTATACTTTTATTAGTTACGTATATTTACATTAATATTACGTTTCGGAGATTCATTTTCTTCATCTTCAGATTCTGCAATTAAACGCATGTTACAAATAAAATGTTATACACACTATTGTTGCAACATTTTTCTAAACCACATACATACATTACTCATTTTTAATAATTAGCCTTTACAGGAACTCTTGTGTATCCTGTCACATTTTTTAGAATAATCCACTAGATGTCACGTCCACTACATTGGAGTAAGTAGTGGTGTACAATAAAATAAAAGAAAATAAAACCCATTACCCTTTGAAATAAAACAATGTTAAAATAAATTTGTATTGTAATACCAGGTCATATAGACGTCGTGATACTAGAACATACATCATATTGAAACTCGATGAATGGCAGTTACTGGAGTTTTACATTATTCTATCATTATTACAACTTATTACACGGGGTGTTGCATAGTAATTACGTTTCATACATTTATAGATGAAATAAAATCTCATGAGTGCGAGTGCGAGAGGACATTCGTCTGTTAGAGTATACTTTTGCCAATCACCTTATGTCTTCGCCAACCGGTCACAGGTGAATTTGGAACAGGACTGGTTCATGAGTCGCCCCAAAGTATAAGCGAAAGTTGTTATCGGAGAAGGGGCAGAGGACAAGGAGGGAAGGGGAAGAGAAGGGTGAAAGGTCGGGGAGGGGGATAAAGGATAGGTCTTTTTTTCACTGTTGGAGGTTGATAAGAACATAATCGTAGTAATTTGTAAACGTATTCATTTCAGTTTTTGAATTCATCGTCCTACGAGTCTTAATGTTTAACATTTCGAGACATAGTCTTCCATGGTAGTTATTCTCCTGTTCTAGTATAGTAGGATTTTCGAAATCTATTAGGTGAGAGGTTTCGATACGGTGTTTTGCAAGAGAGGTATGTCGGAAAGAAGGCTGCTTAATATTATTTATGTGCTCCCGCATCCTGTCCTTTGTTTTCGGTGACGTTTAGATAGAAAAATGTAAAACACCAATAACTGCCATTTATTGAGTTTTAATATTATGTATATTCTAGTATAACGACGTCTATATGACCTGGTATTACAATACAAATTTATTTTAACATTGTTTTATTTCAAAGAGTAATGGGTTTTATTTTATTTTATTTTATTCCATTGTAGACTATGTAGACCACTAGTTACTCCAATGGAGTAGACGTAAGATCTAGTGAATTATACTAAAAAACGTGACAGGGTGTACAAGAGTTTCTGTAAAGGTTAATTATTACAAATGAGTAGTGTATGTATGTGGTTTAGAAAAAAGTTGCAACAATAGTATGTATAACTTTTTAATTACAATATATGTTTAATTGCAGCATCTCAAGATGGAGAAAATGAATCTCCAAAACGTAATGTTAATGTAAAGATACGTAACTAATAAAACTATAAGGTGATGTCAATAACAACTTTTTTGATCTTATCTAAATGTTATATTCTTAACAATTTCAATGACAATCTGTACCTTAAGTATATCAAAAAGCATAAAATATTCTGCGATACCACTACAACTGGGAGCAAACATGTGTCTCCGACCTCAGGACCTCATGACTATTTTACCATTCGTCAATAATTTTTTTAAATAGGTATTATTATCTATGGCGAAGTGCTTAGGTTTTGGTACTTACATGAGACGTACCTTTTACTTCGTACTAATACTTGCCTTAATGCATTCATACGATCTTAAGTACTTTGAATTTAAAGGTTATTCATCAACAGTTTTCTCCAAGAAAAGAATATTGTTGTTCAATTCATCCAATTTTAACACATGCATTAAATATCTGACATTACTGGTTTACTGATTGTTGTAGAGAAAAGATATAATTACACAATTTTGATTTATTATAATAAAAAGTAATTTCATTTATTATTATTATTATTATTATTATTATTATTATTATTATTATTATTTTATTATTTATAAAGATAAATTAACTATTAGTAAATGGATATGTACCGTAACAAAATCACACGCCTATGAATGAATTCCTATTGATGGTGCGTGCTGTGCGTACTGACCGGTGTGGGAGTGCCAGAAGTGCGTGCCGGGCGTGTCGGGGCCTTGAAGGAGGCGTAGCGGAAGGTGGTCATGGGCGGCACGGGGCACTGCGTCACGTGCGGCACGCCGTCCATGTACGGAGTACCCCGCTGGTGGTGGCCGTGCCAGTGGACGCTCGTCGACTCGGCCACCAGGCCGTTGTGCAGGTCCACGACGATGCGGTCGCCCAGGCACACCTGCACACAGGGCGTTCGCGTCAGGCGCTGGGCTCCTCACGCTATTTGCATGTATGCGAAGTGCATTATACTAATACTTTATTTTTTAACTATTCAAATTATATTTCCGTTATGAATGTAAGCTAGAGTTGCAGGGATGTGTGTATTTTAAATAATTTTGCTTGAAATAGTATAAGATCTCCTTGAATGCGAAATATTGGAAACAGCTTCGAGGTATGCAACCCGTGAAACTTCAGTGTAGAGCAGGATATCTCATCAGATGATTATACTTACAAAACGAAGAATTATATCTATGGATTTAGTCTTCATAGATTCAGATGACATTTTATTAAATTTAACTTAACTATGTTCATTTGCTAGCGATTCTTAAGTGTCACACACTTGAATATCCGAAGAAGGTACGTGGGGGCGAAACGTTGCCATTTTGAAATATGTTTAATTTTATTTCATGTGTAAATTGATTTTCACTGAAAAATCCGGCCAATGGCCCAGAAAACTCAAAATTAGAATATTAGGTTTAGCGTTTACAACATTTGGAGTTGAATATTAAAGGAGTTATTAGGGAGTAAAGGAAAGAAAAAGAAAAGAAAGAAAGTATTGAATCGGTATAAATGGATTTCTTGAGAAAAGTGAGAAAGGGAAGGTCTGAAAGATGTGTTCCGGTATCAGTCAAATGGAAGAGGAAACAGAGAAGTATTACGAGAAAAGAGCATTCATGGAATACAACGAGCAATACAGAAGAGAAAGGTAAATAAGAAAGTCGTCCAAGGCACAGAAGACGAACTGTAGGATGCGGTAGGAACCATACGTCCCAGCACGATAAGGACGAACATTTCATTTGAATACGATTTTTGATTTGATTTTGAACTTTAAGTTTTGAAAGTGATTTCAATGTGCATTCTCACCGGCTGAAGTTAGCACACTTCTGCTGTCTCTACAGAGTCTCTGACCACAAGGTCCTAGGTTTCGAGTCTCGACGGTGGTCTCGAATTTCGACACTCACTATATAGGAAGTCAGTCGCTGTCAGAAGGATAATTCTACCGATTGGCTGATTTCAACGGTTGTTTCCGTAGTTTCTACGCTCAATACCAGGCGAATGTCGGAGCAGTATCCTCGCAAACGGGCTGAGGACCACACGCGATCTTTCCTTCTACTTACTTAACCTATCCTTACTTCATTCATATACACTTTCACTAACATGCCCTACAGTAATACACATGCCAGAAGGCCAGTAGAGAGAATAGAGCTTGTCCTATCTGGGGCGATGTTCCGACAAAAAGTGATACCTGGAGGGGGAAATTCCCCGCAAGTCGACTGTAGGTGGACGCTGGAACCGACCATCCCGAGGAGGAACACCAATATTTCCCGCAACAAAAAAAATCGCTGTAAAACCGGGACTAACGACCATAACAGTTGACGTTTCCGAAAACAATCAACGAGCATTCGCGGAAGTTGGTGTGCTGTTGCCGACAGGTGGAGAGGGGCTCACCTCGACGGCCGGGCCGGGCATCTGGCGGTTGACGACGACCAGGCCGCGCGGGACGCCGTCGGCCGCCACGCACTCGGGCAGGTCGCAGTCCTCGCGGCTGGCGGGGCAGTTGTAGCAGGCCTTGCTCACCCGAAGCGGGGCAGCGCATGGGCGGCGCGCCATGCACGCACTCGCGCGCGCACGGATGCGTCGCCAGCGCCTCCTCCTCCTCGTCGAGGAAGCTGGCGTTGGAGCTGGGCGCCGTCCCGTCGTTCTCCAACTGTACACGAGCGAGAGACGCTTGTTAGAATTAAGTGTTTATTGACTCTTTTTAAAATGACTGTAAAACGTAAGACACTATTGCGGATCTGCGGATCGGACGGTTAGCGTATCGGACTGTTGTACCCGAGTTTGCGGGTTCAAACCCGATCGAAACCGTGGGTTTTTAAGGGCGAAAAATCCTTTGTTCGCCTGCCTTCGGAGGGGAAGTAAAGCCGGGTGTCCCATGTAGTAGATTTACTGCATGTAAAAGATCCTCAAGCCTAAATGAAGCCTCTGAGCAAAATTGAGTTCCACCTGTTTCGTCGCCCAAAATAATACCTCCTTTCTCTGCTAGGTGGTGGGAAGAGCGGGCCTGATGGCCCGAGTCTCGCCACGTAAAATAAGGCATTAACTATTGTAACTTTATCTGTGTTTATGTTAGTTTATTAAATTTTAAGTAACAACGATTCCGGGTCCTGGATTTCTTTCCATCTCCAAGACTTTCAATTGCATAAGTTTTTATTTATTTTGACGTATGATTATTAATTTAGAATTTTTGTTTATCAGAAAAAAGTATCAGTTTTGATCATGATTTGCTTTACACTTCACACATCTTCGCTCCGCAAGGCTTGCTGAAGTTGAAGACATTGGGAACGAGCGACGTGGAAAGTAAGGGTGAAGAGCCTTATATACGTTAGCCTTTTTTGCTAATAGTTATTATTGATAAAATTATAGGATGAATTTGAACTTTTACTATACACAAGGAACTTCTATAATGCCCCTATTTATAAAATCATTGAAACTTCTATTATGCGCAGGAAAAAGCATTAATTTCAATATTTATGAATTACTTTTAATTTTATATTAACTTATTTATAATGAATGAACATTGTAAAATTGTTCCTCGTTACAATTTGTTTCAAATCATTATAATGAAAAACTCTCAAAATCTACAGAGGAATTAAAGGGAAAAATGTCATTTGCGATTTGACAAAATTAATTTAGCCAATGCCAAATTTTATTTTCATAATGAAACTCACCTTTGAACACTTCTATTAAACAGAAATTATTTCCTAATTGTAAAATAATTCTTTGAACTTACTTTGACGAATGTTGTGGTCTCATCGCGAAAGGCGTCAGTCACCGTTGAAAGATCGACAGTACTATCTTCCGGATCTTCTGTGAAGGCTTCGTCAGGGTAAGCTTCGTCTTCGGGCTCAGTGGTTTTGTTTTGCACCGGGACAAACGCGTCAACAGAGATGTCTCGTGCGGTAGTCGTAGGAGTAGCGGTGGTGGTGGCGTTAGCTACTGCGGCAGGTGGAATCACATTGCGAGATGGGGGAAACCCAAAAGACGAACCTTTGCTTGGCATAGACACCTGGGGGATATTCTGCTGCCCGCCAGCGCTCACGTACTGAATAGAGCGGCGACTCGACTCTGGGAACGCACGAGAGGTCTGGTTGGCCTCCGACGACACATTTTGGGCCACGGGGGGTGCCGCTGACGAGGAAGGCACGGCGGTAGTGGCGGAGAGAGAAGAGTTTTGCGTTCCACTTGCGTTGTCAGGAGTGGGATGTTGAACGTCAATTGCGGCGTGTGGAGCGATTGTGTCCAACCAAAGCGGGACTCTCGCCATGGTGGGGTCGGCGTGCGGTGGGAGGGCGGTGGCGGCGTCGGCGGCGTCGGCGGCGTCGGTGGCGCCGCTGGGCCAGGCCGCGGGGGAGGCGTCGGGGGCGCTGGGGGCGGCGGGGGCTGCGGCCGCCGACGGGAGTGGTCCGGGGTCGGCGATGCGGTTGTCCGCCTCCTCGCGAGCCTCCGCGTGCAGAGTGGGGTTGCCCGTGGGCGCGGGGAGGGCGGACGGCGAGGGCCGCAGGTGGACGTCGTTGTCGGTGTGGCCGCTCGTCACGTGCGGCGATTGCGCCTGAGAAATATGACGGAATACGTTAAAACACGCTCGCTGTAATTTCATCACGGACAAAGAAAACTATTTAACACACACTAATTATGTAAGCTATTTCAGAGCTACAAATGTACGCCATATATAGCGGCTTTTACACTAGCAAATTAATGTGCGAGCATTGAATATACAAGTCGGTCTAATTTGGAGTATTAAGGCCTATGCAGTTTGTTGAAGGATTAAATTATTTAAATATTGAATCCAATATCAGTATCATTTGCCTTTAAAAACTAATTTAATTTAAATTAACCAATATGTTAAAAAAATTCTGCAACGTGTGAATCTTTACGATTTATAATGAAGATACATTATTATTTCAAGCGCCATAAACAATTATTACAAAATCGTGCACTTAATAATATTTTTTTAAAAAAAAGGTTAATCAATGAATTTTTACCAAGATTTATATTTTTCATAATTTGATCAAACATTTAACTGTTATAGTTGTAAATAACAATTTTTATCAAACATGCATCAATAGTGTACAATTTCTTGAAAAATGAGTGTCGAAAACTCAAAGATTAGGAGTTAAGAAAATAGAACTATCAAATATTTCTACAAAACAGTAATTATTTTCTATTTACAATCTAAACTTAAATTCCAAGCGGAGGTAAAGTAAAAAAAAAAAAAAAATACAGATGTTAAGAATATCAAGTTTACCAAGTTTGAGTTATCGATGATGTAATTATATTTCTATATAATTTTGCAGTTCCGACTATTTCCATTAATTTTTGTTGTTTCTTTACATATATCCTCATATAATTGTGTTGTTCCAACCTTCAAAAATTAATATAAAAGCGTTCTCGTGCTTAAGGCATAGGCACTTAGTGACGCACTTACGGTGGTGGCGCTGCCTGCGTGAGGGGCCGCGGTGCCTCCAAGGAGCTGCCCCTGCTCGGTTGGAGCCTCCGAGGAGCTGACCCCGTGAGCGCTGGGGCTGAACGCCGCGCCGAGCATGGGGTTGGCGGAGGCAGGGTCATGGGCGGACACTACCACGGGCGCGTACACTGCGGGAGAAAACGGCGTTAGAGATGCTCTGTTTTGAGCGCGGTTGGGATCGCAAAAAAGTTCAAAAATAAGGATCCCTGACAATACGTTGAGGATGGAATGACATGTATAATTTAGACATGTGGCTTGATCTGTGTTCTAAGTGTGTACAAGAAGAATAGTTTTAAGAAATTCGTGTTTTCATGTTTTTAAATGCAGTAAAAAAGAGGGGACGTTTTGATGGAAAGCATAAGTATTCTAACCTGATGCTCTTTGACTGGCTGATCCCGGAACAGAAATCAGCACAAAGAGAGCAGCTGTGACGGCAATGGAAGTTGACGTCACCGACGACCGCTTACAGCGGCGGCGGTTACACGCCATGGTGACTGCACCTGCAACAGCACACGATTGTTGGTTGCAGGAATTACACACTCGTAATTCTTAGTACATTTTTAGGCTGATTCATATTATTGACTTACGTTATGACACAGGAGTTCATTACAATATTACAGATACCTAATCAATTTTTTAAAAATTCGGTTAAATTCTGATGTACCAGTTCAATAGTGTATGGGTTATGAGTTTTCAATTGAAGATCCGTATATCAAAATGTTAAAGGTTCGAATCTCGAAGATGTGGAGAGTGACCCTGTTTAAATAGATTTGTCAAAAGTCTAGAGATCAGCTGCTCTAGTCAATCGTTTCCACAGTTTCCTCCGGACTTTCACAAAAAGTATCTTTAACATCAGACGTCACTGTTATATCTACATCCAGCGATTAAATCGTTTCCACAGTTTCCTCCGGACTTTCACAAAAGCATTGGTCTGATCCACCACTGATACAAAAATTCATATATATATATATATATATATATATATATATATATATATATATATATATATATATGTATATATATATATATGATATATATATGTATATATATATATATATGTATATATATATATATGTATATATATATATATGTATATATATATATATGTATATATATATATATGTATATATATATATATATATATATATATATATATATATATATATAATATATATATATGTATATATATATATGTATAATATATGTATATATATATATATATATATATATATATATATATATATATATATATGACTCTGTATGCACATATGTGTGTGCCTCATTTATAATATCACATTATTAGGTACGTCATTTATAATATAAAATTATTCACCTGAAAATGTAAGATCTATAGAAAGACTTATTTGATAGACAGGAAAAGGTTGGAATTGAAAAGTATGAAATGACAAGATTCCCTGAGCGATAGGCAGCACAGATTACATTAGTGTTGTGCAACGCTGCATAACCCCAGGGGCGAATATGTAGCTCAAGGTTTCCCAAGGTGTATCGTTTCTCGAAACAGTTTCGACAAGTGCACCTAACATTCAGGGAGTGTAAAAACAACCAATAATAATAATTAGGGGACGGATTTTTATGACCTACAACATCATCAAAAATGTCCAATAAAATGCTCTTAAAATATTTTTAAAATACCCCAAAAGCAAAGAAAAATGTCGTAAAAATATGATCAAAACTAGTTCGGATGAACAACTCAAGCTTTTGGATATGTTACCGACATAATCGAGGATTCTTAAATTCGTTTAAGTGATCTCAGCTTTCCAACTTTTGATTTGGACCGTTCTTTACTAGAAAATCTCTGTCTTTAGTTATCTAGAAATTGGCTAAACCGCCAATTGGCGCTAACAGGCGTGACGGGAACCTTAGATTACATACTGACAATGACTGACATTACAACTTCTGAGCGAAGAAATCGAATAGGCTATCAGGTGTAGGTACTGAGGTATTCTGTGGAGAACATTTATTGCATATCGTAAATATTATTTGAAGCAAATACTATTAAAATTATATTAAAATCGAAGAAATCACCGAAAACGCATTAGAAGTAAGGTAAAAAGGTAAAAAATGACTTATTAGTCGAAATCGACGAAAATTGCAACAAAAAAATAAAGTATGCAAATTGATCATTTCCTTTTGTCATAACATATACTAAATGGGAAGCTTTGCTAGGAATGTATTGTAGATTCAAAATTTGACCACATTAATTTGCAGACTTAAATAAAAGAAACACATTGTACAAATTACACACTCAAATTTATTATAAGAGGTCTAAATTTCGGTCTAATGGCTGTGGATTTCGTCAAGATAATGCATTGTAATCTAAAAAATCTTGACAAAATATAAAATGAAGCATAAGAAGAAACAACCTCAATATCATGTGATTAAAACTTTTATTGCTTGCTTACCAAATTTTTAGATAAAAGAAAGCGTGACTGTGCACACACATGGTAAGGTATTGCGATATTCTGCTATGATTTTTGATTCTTTAAATATTTGTAAAATTGAATTAATTCATTTACTGAATTATATTATTTTCTGACAACATTCTCATTAGAAACGAAATTGCATGCCAACATCCTTAAAGAACAATGAACATCTGAATGAAAATGAAAGTGTTAAAAGTAATCAAAAATGTGAAAATGTTTTTACCAATTCGAAAAATTTACAGAAATGATTCAGTGAAAGGATATGAGACGAAAGAAAAAATTTAAGAACAGTTGCAGCTCCAAAAACATATAATATTTTACATTTTTCTGTAAAAATGGTATATTTCGACTCAAAAGGACAATTGACATCAATACTACGGAATTCATGTAATTGAACCATTTTATAATCAAGCAGATAATTTGTTCATCTATTTTTAGTTCCAGAAACATAAATTCTGAATTTGAATAATTATTACTTTTTATTTGTAATCAATTTAATTTTTATATTGTTTTCTTTTTAAAATCAACACGCAAACAAAAAATATGTCATCTTTAATGTCGTTAAAATAAACAAATGTTATAATTTTTTATACTTCTTTATTATTTAACAACATTTATCTGTATCTCTGACGCTAGAATATCATAGATAACTTCGAAAAACTCAGATATGATTCTTTAACGCAAGGCAATTTCATTATTTTAACCTTAATCGCTTAATTCGTCTGATATTTCACTTTAAGACGTGAAGAGATTGACTTGGAGGGTCCCTATTCTTCGTTGAACCTCTGTTTTCCAATTCTTGTCGAAAATCTAGAAAGTTGTCATCAATGAAGGGTGGATCATAGTTCATAGTTCATGGTTCAATTCCAAGCAACAAAGTAAGGACAAGATGGGGAAGGCAAAACCGCGTAAGATGCGGGGCCCTTTGTGTAATGTACCGCTCCAGTATTTGCAAGGAATTGATTGGACCGGTGAAGGTATGGAAGGTCACGACCGTTCATAACATCCGACCTCGTGACTTCTCACAGAGACTCAGCTATTTAGATGGGCTTTGTAATCCGCACGTTTCGGTATTCGGACCTAGAACCTCCCGGTAAACGAAGCTTTAGTCGCAACTATTTTCAGTATTGCAGCTAAGATATCATTGTAAGTAAACAGAACGCAACTAGCAGCGGCACGTAACAGTACACCATCCCTGGGAACCCGTTGCTTCCCGTCGCCCCTTCACCGAGAGCTAGCGGTCGCCTCAAGGCGCCGCGCGGCGTTGCGTCGCTTCGCATCGCACCGGAGAGCCGGCGGTCCGCGCGGCGAGCAATCCACCGGGCGCGCGCTTATCTGGCGGGGCCTTGGCCGGGCGCCCTCGCCGCGTCCCGACGGCCGCGCTCAGTGCCATCTCCCTTTCGCAAACGCCCGCCGGGGCAGCCCGCGCTATGGGGGGGCCCGACTGCATCCCGCGATCAAATTCTTCTAAGCCCACCTCCCTAAAAAGACATAGACCGACTACATTCACCGGCAGCGGTAGCTCAGTGCATCAACTGATGCCACTGCAGTGTCTCTGACCGGGAGGTCCTAGGTTCGAGTCGTGACGGCGGCAGGATCTTCCACACTAGCTTTTCAACTAGGTCGAATTCAGTCGCTGTCTGGAGGAGAATTCTAGCGGCCGGATAATTTTCCCTGGTTTCTCCGATGAACACCAGGTGAATGCCGGAGCAGTACCCTACCAAACGGGCCACGGACCGCGCGCGATATTTCCTTCCTCTTCCTTGTCCTCTCCTCTCTCCTCACACACACACACACACACACACACACACACACACACTTACACTAACATGCACTACACAACCACATATTTCCGGGAGACCGGTCGGGACCTTAGAGCTTGTCCCACTTGGGGCGGTGCCCCGCTGGTGGGAGAGTCCTGGTTAAGGGGAAACCCCACTAGCCGACGGTAGGTCGGCGCCGGATCTCGCTATCCGGCGGGGGAAGATCACCGCCATCTCCCGCGAAAAAGTCATGCTCTACACTAACGGGATTAATGACCAAAGCAGTTGACGCGCCCGGAAACACGAAAAAATCAAATCAAATCAACCGACTGCATTCCGTTCCGTGTTCTCAGTGTAATGATTGATTATTATGTCTACCGTGGTCAGCTTAGAATTATATTAATCGATTATGATTGATCCACGTCTGTCTGTTTTCAAGAAACATTTGAACGTCTCTTCAGAGACTACCAACGTTCAAAACGAGCCTTGAAAGTTTGGGGAAACAAAACATGAAACGAGCATCTTCTTCTTGTTTAAGTCACATAATTCCGAAGATTCTGTCGTGTTCACCTGTATTCGAGGTTTTCTCTGGTCTGATACGAGAGCATCTATTTGCGCTACTTGAACATATGTTACGCTATTGAATAGAAACTTTTTACTCGTTCCGAAACACTGAACGAAAGAAACGGGATGCAGTCGGGATATTCCTTCTCAGGTAAAGAGAAGTGAAAGGAGATTAGCTGGGAAGCGGGGGTGATGAAAAACGTATCGCACGATACATTCGGGCGATTCTTTTTAGTTGGCATAGGAAGCGGTGTAACTCATAAGTGGCACTTGACTGATCGAATTCGACTGCGCGATGGAGAATTTATAAGGTTTCAGGAAACTGTCAGCTTCTAAATCCAGACTGTAGATAAAGATTTTCCTTCACTGGTTTCAAAAAATCGTGTCCGAATCTCGAACATCGAACTCGATATGTAAAGCTTCAACTGCAAGTTCAAGCTCATTTTGCTGATAAACTGAAATAACTGAACTTCGAAAATTTGCCATGAGAGAGCACTGGCATAAGTATTACTTATGATTGCTGAAATAAAATATATTTTTAGTTACATTATAGAATAAAATAGTGGCGTGAGTTTATCAAAATTATTTTACTTTACCGATTCTGTTAAAAATATAGATCGCCCGTTTTCAAATACTGATTTTTAAGGGGAAGAACACACATGAGCACGCCCTCATACACACACATCCGCAAATGTCAATAAATTTCATGTTCATCTCTCTAATCAATATCGCAATTCTATCACTCAACCTTTTATATGAAGAATTTTAAACTTTTGTTATTTACAATTAAAGGCTACTTGAGAAAACGTAACTGTGCTTATTATAATTAAAACAATAATATGAATGGAAATTTTTCAATTTTTTTCTCTTTCAATGCCGGCTATCGTTACTTCCATTCCCCACATTCTAAATTTCACGTGCGAATTCTATTAACATTTTTAGAGTAGTATTTACGATAGAGCTGGATAGACCTAATGAGTTACTAATTAGAACAAATTCGAGAAAAGTTTAGCTTTAACACAAAATATAAATATTTTCTTTGTTGATTATTTAGATTTCTCAGATCACTTCTGCTTGACAAAGAGATGCCTATCTACCATCAGCTTGAGTGTTCAAGGGAAAGGCAAGGAAGTGTACCCCACAGAAGAAGTGGGATAGCATTGGAGAAAGTTGTTGAATCAAATATGATTGCAAACGAGGGTTATAAGAAGTAATGATGCAATCACTATTTGTAATGTGTGTTAAGAAGATTGAAATGTCTGTTTACAATTTTTCACAACCGTTGTTTGTAAAACTAGTCATTCTGATAACTTACATAATAAACTAATTAATCGAAAATGTATGTTGAATCCATTGTGTCGTTCTAATCATAATTCTGTGATATTTAGGTATACATAAAAATAATGGTGTTTATATATATATATATATATATATATATATATTTATATGAACAGAAAGAAGTAAAGACTCAAATACAGATCATTGTAAGCAAAAACAAAATTTTCTAGAAAATGTAGGAGTAATTTAGTAAAATAATCGAAGTTCTCTCAGAAAATTTTGAAATTTTTAGAACTTTTTAAAAGATTTTAGAATTTTTGGCGAATGTAAAACAGATTTGCCGATTCATTAGACCTCTTGCAAAATGTTCATTTTGCTGCATCTAGAAATCATAACATATTTCGCCAATGAGTATGTTAAAAGTGGGAAATCATTATTAGAAGAGAAATCAAGCGTAAGCTGTTTACTTCATTTGAAATAAAAAAGAAAATTTAGATGTTATAAGAAAAACTATTGTCGTGATGATTCTAAACATGAACTTCTCTTACAAAGAACAGAAGAGTTGCTTCCGAGTCTCATGTCTTTGTTGATTATATATTTTGTTTGTTTGTGTTACATAATGAAACAATTACTCCGTTATCCCCCGCTGAGTAGTTTTCAAGAAACCACACACGAGACGGGTGCGAGGTTCCACACCTTCTGCACGGACACTGAGCTGCAGAAAACGCTCCACTGCGCCGACTCGCTGCTTCCAAGACGTGCCGCCGCCCCTACGCTAGCTGCCTGCCTGCCTGCCTGCCTGCCGTGAAAACACTTACTTCCACGCGCAACCTCAAGGTTGCCTCTGATGCGTGTCGATGACCGGAAAAGATACGACGGTGGCGAAATTACTAATTAGATTCCAGCCCCGACACTTCAATGCTCATTATATTTTATCTGCATTCTTTGCAAAGTTCAAAGAAACTGCTGCATCAAAGCTGGAAATGTTTACAATCTTCATTATTCACTATTTCCATGCGCAATTCAGACAGGTGATGAGTACAGTAGTAGTGTGAACTTTTGTTCTTGCGTTGAAACATTGCAAAGGTAGAGTTATGAAATACAAACGCATATTCGCACACTAAATGAGAATGCTGTGGATGAAAGTTGAGGTGATGACAGCTCACGAGTTGCATTACATTGCAGAAACGCTTTTATGAGCTTAAGAAAGGCATTCGTCAATTGATATGTGATTTGAGAAGAAACTATTGACACTGCATATATGTTAATGAACATAAAACTCTGCATTTTTTTACTCCAATAGGCCAATTTTGCGCCCAGCGGTTTCCATCATCTCTTACACCTCAAGAAATTCCTGTCCGATCAGCATTATGCGTATCACACAGGCGAAAAGTGGCAGGTGAATATTAAATACCGATACCTATCTCAGGCGGTAGACTTCTACGACACAGGAGTATAAATGTTGATGTCATGGTATGACAAATACCTCAATTCTGGTTGTTGCTGTATCTGCTAGAATAAAGTTGTATCATGAGACTGACTTTTGCGTTCTGCTGACGACCTAGGGAAACGTACTTACTGGAGGTGCCTTGTATTATATGAAGATAGTCAAAACTACAGTTTTCGTTATCGTTATTAAAGATGCATAATTTTTCGAGAAGTGCATTAAGAAAACTTTATTATTTCATTACACGGATATATTTATCTTACGTTGCCATTGTATTTTAAAAGCACTTATACAAATTTATATACATTCAACATTTGAAAAAATCCAAAATAGCGAAGATTTTTTAAATATCGATGTGTCGTAGTTATCCTTATTTGTAGTATCGCGGAGGCGGTTGTAGCAGGCACCACCTAGCAGGAATTCCAGAAATCTCGTCAGTGAAAGGAGTCTGATGGCGGTGCTTCTGCTTCCCTTTTCGGTCTTGGAGACATGCTCCGCCGGGTCCCGCTCTGCCCCGTCTCGCCTCTCTGTACCCAGCCCCTATCGCACATCTCACGGGGCACGGAAGACGGGGTACGGAAGACGGGGTACGGAAGACGGGGTACGGAAGACGGGGTACGGAAGACGGGGTACGGAAGACGGGGTACGGAAGACGGGGTACGGAAGACGGGGTACGGAAGACGGGGTACGGAAGACAGGGTACGGAAGACGGGGTACGGAAGACGGGGTACGGAAGACGGGGTACGGAAGACGGGGTACGGAAGACGGGGTACGGAAGACGGGGTACGGAAGACGGGGTACGGAAGACGGGGTACGGAAGACAGGGCATGAAGCTCGGGGCACGGGACGTGGGAGGAACATGGGGCACAGAGGGCGGGGCACGGGGAAGGAGCACGGAGCCCGGGCACGGAGGACGGCCGACTGAACAGCGGGCCGGGCCGGGCCGGGGAGCCCGGGGCCTTGCCCGGAGCGCGGCCGCGCGTGTGAACGTGGCGAAGCGGCGTTGCGCAAGAGCAAGGGAGACGCCCCCCCCCCGGCACTCGCGCGCCGCAAGCGGATAACGGACGACAAATGGGCGGAAACAATAGGAAAAAACGAAACGAGCCTGGGGAATATTGACGTCTACTTTGGCATTCGGAATTCGAATTTACTAGCAAAGTTCCCTACCCGTAATGGGATGATGGCCAGAGTCTAAAGGGATGTTTGGCATATTAAGAAATCATTTATAATCATTTCTTAAAAGATTCTTAAGCGATCATTTATAATGATTGTGTAGCGCACGTGGGACCTGACTTTATGAATCATTATCGAATCACGAGTGGTTGAAATGTGTCTTACACGAGATTAAAAAAATAAATTAAGTTGCAGCTGTAGTGTAATTTACATGCGTCTTAATGCATTGTAAGCAATTTCTTTATTCTTTTTTGATCAAATTAGTTTATGAAATTACCAAATTATATCTTAATATGACAGGTGGTTGACTGCAAGAAATCATGGCGATTGATTTAAAAGAATGAATAAATGGACGTGTGAATGACATTTAGGTAAAAAGAATGGCGATAGAAGTATAAACGAAGGTACGAAGTAAATGTGGAAAGAGGAATTGTGTGAATTAAGAGCAAATCAAAGATAATTGAATTTAGTGAATTAATTAATTGTATGTAAGTGTTTAATACAGTTTGTAAGAGACATTGTATGGACAGCCATAAAGAAAACTATTTATAGAAGGATGCAGACTCTGCAGCCGCGTCCTATCACTGAAGAGTTATTTGCAATTTCAGCCATACTCTAGCGCTACAATTGCGTTCAGAATGCTAGTTATGGAGCTGATGTAGTCATTAATTTAAATATATAGACATATACCTATTGCCCTACCTGTTTCTTCCCTTTTAATTATTTTTCTCATCTATTTGCATTCATATATTTTGTATTCTTTTATTGTAAAGCGACCTTTACAAACAAGATACAACTATAGCATATCCGTACATTCGTCCTTTCACGTAAGTATTCACATATAAACACGTGTATCCATACGTATACGTCGGCTGAGATAGTTCTGGACAACAAGTGATGTCACTGCAATGCCTTCTGACCAGGAGGTTCGAGTTCTGACTATGGTGGATTTTCGTTTCTAGCGAGCCACGGCGACTTTAGCTGCTGTTTTTGAAGAGAATTCTAGCGACTGACTGCTCAGATCGGTCATTTCCCGTAGTGTCTCCTACCAATACCAGAGGAATGCCGGAGCAGACCTTAACAAACAGGACAGGACCGCGATCTTTCATTTTTTCCCTTTCCTCTCCCCTTACAACACCCCCCCCCATACACACGTGCTCTCTCTCTTAGAAACACACACTCACACACACCTCACTTACATTCACTACATTATCTCACAAGTCGGTCGACTAGTCGGTAGCTTAGAACTTGGCCCGGCAGGGGCGGTGACCCGCTGGCGGAGATAACTAGGAGGGGGAAACCCGGGTCTCACATTCGAACGGAGGAGAAATACCGACATCTCGCAGAAAATAACATTCACTATTCTAACAGGACAAATGACCATATCAATTCACGAGCGCGGAAACATCATTCAATCCCACGCAACAATACATACATCCACACATATGTACATCCATTTGCATATCCATATAACCATACACGCACATATACACACATACCCAGTCTAAATTCTTATTATGCTGCGGTAGAAACGAACACATCGCCATGGAAATTTAATCTCTTGCTAGAAGCAGGTTCTCTTAGCTTGGTTTGCAACGCAAAACACATACTGCACAGAGAAAATTTCCTGGCAATGTTTTCTTTCGACAAGTTGTCAGAAAAACATTCGTGCAGCTTTTTATATAAAAATCCAACATTTCTAGCACACAGAATGCACATCATTATTTGGATATAAATTGCATTATGCCACACATGCCTAAAATTGAATTAAATATGAGATGGGGAACATTTTATCTTAAAATAACTGTATTAACGCAATCAAACATAAAATTCTCAAATTATCAGGTCATGACTATTTTAGTATTGTGGTAATTATTTTAATGGAAATACTGTGCAACGTGTTTAGAGTTGCCAGATAGTTCAATAGTAACGTCAGAAGAAATTCGTAAAAAATAGGAAAAGCAAAAGATCCTACGAATTCGAAGCATTTGCTGTGTCATAAAGTAGGTATAAGATACTTACAGGACAGTTTCTGTTGAGTACCGAAATGTGACACCAAGATGGCTTTTTACTACAATTAGAAGTTTTGGGTCGACTGGTCTGCACCTTTCTTTGTCCAGTTAAGACACGGTAGCACGAAAGCCACCATTTACGCTCGGTCTGGGAAACTTTCGTCAGCATGAACACTTCACAGAGCAAATAGCACTGGGTGCACTTCGAACAGACGCTTCGCGCAGGTGACGAAAGTCACGCACTGGCTCAAGTGCGCTATCTGAAGAGGCGCTTGAATCTCAGGGACGATAAAGCGACACGCGACCGACTCATGAAAAGCCGAAGAGGGATCAAAGGAGCTGACGGCAAGTCCGCTGTGGCTGTCACGTAAGTATTCGGGATCCATAAATTAATTTTTGGGGAATGTTAATTTAACTACTTTTAATTTTCAATGTAAAAGTTGCATCACTTATATCCTACCACTGGATCAGTCATATAAAATAGTTCTAAAAGAGTAATTGAAGGAAGAAATAATTAATTGTTTTATCAATAGGTAGAATTTCTACAATACCCTATAAATAATAAAATAAAAAATTTGTTTTGTATATATATATATATATATATATATATATATATTATTATATTTTATATATATATGTATATTTGTATATATATATGTATATATATATATATGTATATATATTATATATATATATATATATATATTATTAGTTTTGGAATAACATGAAATATATGATAATAGAAGTAAGAACGAATAACTGACAAAGTATCAAGTCGCATTTTTATTAACTAAAGAAACTATTTTACTCCGTTTTGTTTTTGAAGAGAGCAAGAGCACTAGACTGAAGAGTTTGGAGACTGTTGCAAAGGGAAATTACACGGAACAAGTAGGCGGATGCGGTGCAACGTATGATGTAATCTGTACCATGCAACGCGATGTACTGCAAGTAACCTGGAAATCTCTGCAAGAAGCGTGGAGTCACTAATGTTTGTATCAACTCTTTTTCATTGTTGTCTTTGTGAAAATGTGAGTTAAGAAGTGATTGGCAAATATGATTATTGTGTTTTTATCTTGTCTGAAGATTTGATTATCTTTCAATGAATCGTGATATTTGGCGAGAGTTCGCCTGAATTTAAATATCTAGATTATACACACTTTCATTGAAATGCCCATTTAGTATAGCCTTTTCAGTTCGCAACATGTTATATTAGCAATATTCAACTAAGTACATGCCTCTGATCGCAGATATAGCAAAATGTCTCTTAAGAAACGTTTTAAATCTAGTAATTTATTGCAAACTTTATCAAAAAGTTATTAAGAAATATACTTCTTCCCTCAAGACTGCAGACTGTGTTATCTTTAATTAGTTAATCAACTTGCTCTTGTTTTGTGTGCTGAGTAACACAACTAAAGGAATGGAAGATGTCAGATCTATGAACGTTCATCTCACAAGTCATTATTTCCCAATTGAAACTATGTGAAGGTATTCACTGGTCCGTCGGAAATAATTAAGAATCATTTTGAACCATAATAGTACAAGCCTTTTTTTCCACTTATCACACTCAGAAGTTTGGAGACTTAATTACAATGCAGAACATCGTAAATATCTGACGTTTAAATGTCAGATTGCAAAAGTATGCCTTTTAAACAAATCACTAAATTTTCTACGTTTAAGCCAAGTACGATAAATTCGTTGAGAAATGACCATAAACTACTGCTTGTTCTTTGCCAATGGGACAAGTGTTGTAATAGTATTAAAACAAATGTTTCACATCTGACGAAGATAAATGAGCTCAGAGATTGTCGTTTAATTCTACATCTGTAACAAGCATTCACCGTCCACGTTATTTCTTCAAAAGTTGTCACTATCATTCAGACACACTCCTCCCCCTATTCCCCCCCTTTCTCTCTCTCTCTCTCCAACGTTTTCAAAGCCTTCTACAATGCACACGTTAAAACTGCTTAATGCACGATGCGAGAAAGATTACACAGACATAAAAAATATATAACGAGCCGCAACAAGAACACATTACAAGAACAAAGTTGAGTTCAGAGAATTCATCCACGGTTAGAAAAAGTATGTTTGAATGATTTTTTATTTCATATTTAAATATATTAAGCTAAAAGGTTTAATTTGGGCAATCCCATTGGAAGTAACTTGTGATGATGTAATTACAGATTACTCTTAAGAGAATTTACTCCAAAAATATCAAACAATCGAAATAATTGTACTCAGGAACGTTAAAAATATTGTTAAAATAATTTCATTCGGGAATGTTTCAACATATCAAAATGTAAAAATTGTATGGTATAGAAGAAAGTATCAAGATATTTAATCATATAATAAATATGAAGATATTTAGAAAATGGGGTTATCTTAAGTAGGAGATAGCCTTCTGAGATTAGCCAAGGGCTGAGGGATAACTAGCCCAGTTGGACCTGATATTGATGATAAATGGTGACAGGAGTGGATAATGAGATTATAGGACATTGGTGGTACGTAATAATTGTGATGAAATTTATGCGTACTTGACTAAATGTATTTATCAACTTAAATTTATGTTTTATAAATAAAAAAAGAAAAGAAAAAATATTCAAAACGTACATCTCTTCCTACTCGGAATTTTATTTTTAATTAATTACTAATTAATTTAATGCTTTTGACACTAGTGATCTGCAACTTCGCGACCTGAAGTCTCTTGAAAATGCAAGCACGCTTTGTCCCTGCAATAATGTAAACAGGACCACTGCGTGTCAATGACGGTAAGGCACGAAACATTCACTGTCACCACTGTAACATCGATACCGGTCTCGAAGTATAAGACTGCCAGAAGGCGCACACGTGTGGGTGGCTGTCACGCGCACTCGTCTCCAGGAACGGGCACGCCCTGGCGCCGCGACGCCCTGCTCAGCGCCGGCGCCGGGCAGGCACCGGGCGACTTACCGGCCGGCGGCGTAAGCGGTGAGTTCTCCACTCCCAACGACTCCCTCTTCAGCTGACTCCCTCTGCTGCTGCTGCTGCGACCGCGGCGGCACTCAGCGAGGTCTGCGCGCTACTGGCTCAGCGCGCCGCGGACCTCGGGGCTTCCTTGGCTCCCGCCGCCGCCGCCGCCTCCGCCGCCACCACCACCGACGTCAGCGCGCAGGTGGGAGGGCGACGCCCGGTGCCGGGTCCGGCCGCCGCCGCCGCCGCCGCCGCCGTCGCAGGACGCCTTCCTCGAACTCTTTCGCCACCCTCCCACCTGGCAACCAAGGCCCACCCCAGACCTCATCAACCTTTGCAGTTTACCCATGCGTTGCAACTAGCGTCAAATTCAAGATCATAAGCACTATTAGGATCATAATGTACCATCGTGCGTGATCCATAGCTGGATCGACAGGCTCACCCACTAGTTGGTAGTCAAGTTTGTGAATTTGCTACAAGAAAATTCAACGTCATGAACGATAACGTACGGGCCCATATCGATTTCTTTCAGGAAGCAATGATTCGCGAATGTAACATATGAGGAATTGAAAGTCAGAAACGCTGGGATTAATGAAGTCAAAAAATAAAATGAAGTATTATGAAGCAAAGTGAACATAATGTATAGCATGCACTAGATCGGTACGGTCAGAACACTTATTTTTCTTTCTTTCTTTTTTATTTTTCTTCCTTTTCTTTTTTTTCTCTCTTTTCGGAATTTTCCTATTGGGAGCACTCACTAGGCCATCACGGCAAGGACGCTCCAAATCTTCCGCCTTTTCAAAAATTCCTAGAAAAAGATCTTTTGATTTTCCCATATCGTACCATACCGATAGATTATTTTGGTAGTGAGCGCGAGAGCATCGATACTGACTCATCTCCATTTTAGCAATTGGAGCAATTGGGAAGCAATTGGGAAGAAATTTGCATTCAACAGTAAGTTATCGTGCTTTTGAGTAATTAAGCTTTTATTTATTGTATTTTTCCTGAAAATAACATTACTTCCATGAACTAATATTTACTGTTGTTTCCATTAGGTACATAAATATGTACCTAAGAGGTCAGTAGATTTTCCATATTTATAATATTAATTCATGCTGAAGCGAAGGAAGATATTCCAAACGTAAAAGCTACAGCAATAAAACGTTAAAATTGTTTAAAATGGTTATTTATAAAACTATGGCATTAAGCTATTTTTGCTTCTCGAGAGAAATTACACACACAAATTAGACCCTGCACGTAGATAGTTGTGTCTATTGTAGAGAAAATAAAAAATTAAGAGCAACCGAAATGGGTTATTGGCGACGTTGTTGGCAGGTCACGATTCAGGACAGAAAAAGAAATGAAGATGTGATAGCAAGACTGAATATAGGGACCAGAATTTTAGACACTGTAGAAGTAAAATGCCTACGATATGTGTCGAACTATGACATGTGCGTCGAATGTATGAGGGAATAAATAAAAAAAGATCAAATAGACTTTTCCTGAAAGAAGATGAAGACCGAGGAGGTTCTGGAAGCACTAACTGAAGCGACGGAGGGTCGAAATCTGCAAGAAAACGACTGGAAAGATCGTCATAAATGGAGGCCAGAATACGGTAAAATACTTTATATTGTAATAATTCGCAAAAATTGAAAAATAAAAAAGTTTTCAAAAGGCTACTACAGCTACGGAAGGTTTATATCAATTACAATGTTGAGAAGTGTATGAAAAGGAGTTTAACAGTTTAACAGAAGACAGTTGAGTGGAAGATAAACAGTATAAATTGTGTAAATCAAACAAAAATTAGAATTTTCCGAAGACTTGTTAAAATCATTTTCACTCTAATCACGGTAGAATAAATATTTTATGTACAGGAATAATATATTGAAAAAATAAAAGTATATTTACCGCTGAGCATTACAAGATGATTGAAAGTTTAAAGTAACGGTCAAATTGTTTCAAAGACTTTTCTTATTCCTTATGTTAAATAAATTCAACTGATAAAAGTGAGTGGTCTATGACGACTTCACGAATCAGTTCGTGAAAGCCAACGATGGAAAATGTTTAATACATCTCTGCGAGAAGTTCCAACATCTATCAGCAATAAGTTGAAAGGTATTTCTGTCGATCCTGACATTTGGGAAATAATGTTCAATTTGAACTTTAAATCAAAATTACTTTAAATGAAAGGGAGATGTGGTTATCATTCAAGAGGTAAATTATTGGAAAATAAAAGAATACAAATTATAAAACTGTTGTGGCCAACATGCTGGAAAATTTTTAAAAGACAGGATGTTCGATGAGTCTTCACTTTTTTACAAGGCGAAAAACATCGTGAAAGCTTTCATTAATATATGAACGAGATGTAATGACGGTATCAAGACCGACGGAATATCATTGTTGTGGGCGGCTACTGTTAGTCACATTATCAAGAAGTTCATGAAGCGACTCACTGGAGAAAAAGCTCGATTCGAAATTTTAAGGAGAAACGGCTAAGATACTATCAGCAAATGGACATGTGATGCTAGTGTATTAAAGTGGAATTTTAATATTTATACTTAAATAGCAGCTTTTCAAATATTGTAGCATTTTTCATTTTCTATTTAGATAGTATGTTCCCTCTGATATTCTCTTTTATAACTAAGTCACATTGAGATGAAACTATGGGTGATAGACAAAGCAGGTCAGATTTGTATTAAGTAGCAACATATCACAAAAATCATCTACACATGTTAAATACTTGGAAGTTACGTTTGGTTGGCCTGTGAATCCCTTATGACCGATATACTATTCCTTGTGACCGATGTCGAAGCCACATACAGCCACATCCTTTGTCCTCTTCCGGTACCTGTGTTGCCACTCTCTTGCAACGAGAACTTGCGTGACGCGAGTCGGCGTCAAATTCCCGCTCCACTTCTCTTGCTTAACATTTCAAAACAAACAAACGTAAACAACGATCCTTGGACGACTTCTAAGTCGATAAATACACTCAAAGCTTTTTAACTTTTTAGTTTTGAAATAGCATAGAGGGTTGATTTTCTATATCACTGAGTAAAATAATCACACCATAATAAAATTAGTGAATAAATTTAATGTTTTTGATCCTGGATATAAAATATTTTTTACCTTCTCGCCATATGTAGTATGGAGAATGAAGAAAGTGGTGATCAGAAAAACTGTTTCGTGGGTTCCTCCGAAAAAAGGGATTTTCCTTGTTCTAATATGTAGCAAATAACTTACTCTAACAAGTTGTTCAGTCAGAATCCACTTTTTCTGGGTCTTTGATATCGAAAAATTGGTTAACTGCAAAAGATATGCCTGTCCGTCCATCTGTCTGTTTGTGGTCAACGCTTGAGCCTCAACCGTACGACTAAAACTAAACAATTTTCTTCAAATTAATATTGCCCGGTCCATCTGGTCGAACTCAAATTCTTGTGAGATTGCAACGGATATTTTTATTTTTTTTGAGGGGGGGTCTTTACATAAAAACATCAACAGTATATTTAAAATTTTCTCAAAATTAGACATTTTTTATTAAACTTTTTCCTCTAATAGAGCAAAGAACGCTTACAAAAGTAGTGCAAATTTCATAAATATACACCGCATAAGTACAATATTGATAGAAATTCTTTCCTTAATAAAATATGTTCTAAAAAATTAAATCTTAAAAAAAAAGTCATGTACAATTAAACAAACGAATAGTTTTTACGTAAATTTTCTTTGAAATTAAGGCAATTTACAAAACAGACTGATCAAATACAGCTCCATTTTTTCCTTCGGAGAGACCAAAGAGCCATAATAAAATTGCGTAGGTCTCATTTTTGTTGAACTCTGAATTTTCGAAAACTGCAAGAGTTAGAAATAATGCGAGAAAGAATATGCTGTTGTAGCGGCAGTGGATCATGAATTTATCAAACGAGATAAACTGAAGAAAAAAGTGCGAATAAAGAAAACGGGCTGGAAGTGAAGGACACAAGGATTTGAGTGAACAACTTCCTAAGATGTTTCCGCGCGATTTATGTAAATATCGCTGAGATGGAGTCACGGTAGGCGGCTGACGTCCAGGAAGGAGTGGAAAGCGCTCCATCAAGGACACCCCCCCCCGCGCGCAGAACGCAGTCGTCCAGGAAAGAAAGATGTTTGAAGGCTCCGAACTGCATTTTAGCGTGAAACAAAAAGAAATTGGCATGAACTTTTAGCGTGAAAAAAAAACCTATTATTTTCAAGTTCCCGTAAGTTATAAGTAACAACCAATTATATTTAAAGCACGTAAATGTAACTTGAAGCAAGTTCTCGCTTTCGATCTCTTCAATGATCTATATAATTTGTAATCTGCAAAAATTTTGAAAGCGGTTATTATATTTGTTTTTTCCCGCTTCAATATTTTTCAGTCACTTGTACTCTGTGAAATTTAAATAAATTTCTATTTTCTTTCGCCTTTTGTATTTAGGTTATTGAATCAAAAACTGATGGATCGCATCGAAACAAACTGTCAGTTTATTTAGGAAAAACAAAACGAGCTTTTACATAACCTTGTAAAATGAGCATAATTACATGCATAAATATGAAAATTATAAATATCAGTATAACAATTCAAATTTGAGCCAAAATGTGAATGAAAGCAAACCTGCGAAAAGGGAGTAAGAAAAATAAGTATTTTATATTTTAATATATTGCAGGGAAGTCTAAAAGTTTGAGAATCTCGGGGCTCATGTTATGCGTGGGGGGCATGGAGGAAGTTTGTTTCTAACCTTCAGCTGCAAAGTGGGGGATTTCTATTATTCAAGCAGAGAATGCAGAACGGGAAAATTAGAAGGTGTGTCATATTTATTTTTGTCTCAATGACAACACTTCAACTTCTCCGTGAGGGTTAGCACCCTTCCTGAGTTCTCGGAAGACGTAGTTTGGGGCAAGTGCCTATGTGCCAGCGACGGAGGGTGACTCACAGAGTCCGTGGATGAGTAACTGTGGCGGACACAAACGGGCGATGGAGAAAATCTCCCCAAAAGCAGAGTGAAAACATAACACGAGTTATATTTGCAGAGATTATGACAATTCTAAATTCTGTTTCGACACTGCCATGACGTAAACAAGTGCGTAGGGACTCAAGGGTCGCTTTGCAAGTAATCCCTCTTTTGTATTGGAAAGTCAGCTATCCCTCTTGTCCGCTTCCCAGGTAATACCCTTCCAAGTTTGGCTTCCGCAGAGGGAGGAGAGTAGCGCAAATGCATTCGAATCGATGTTACACCAAGGTGCAAACTAGTGAAGCCAGTATTTTAGAGTAACACAAATACAATTTTTTTTCGCCCCAGGCGGAGAGAAATTTCAAAAAAGAAATTTCAGGAGAAATAATTTTCATAATTGTTTATGTGAAGTGAGCAGGGTAAGCGTAAATTGGAGATTAAGTAAGTTTGTTTCCACAATATTCAATGTAGGAATTTTCAACAAGGAAGTGCTATAGGCAAATGCTTTTTAAAAACGATGATCGTCTAAGAAACAGGGGAGCTGAAAACCAAACGGAAAGCAATCGAACTATTCCCTCGCGAAAGCGGAATAACATCTGCGATGTAAACGGACTGTCTTTTTGTAGAAGGAAAGATTCTTAAGAAATATTGGTTACGGAATGCAATATGGATAAGCCTGAGTTGCAGATATTTCGTTCTGATTTCCTGTCCATGCGTACGAGTCAAGTATATGCTCCGAGAAACACCCCTAATGAATATTTTTTGTAAAGTGTCAACCAGCTTGCAAAACAGTCTGGCAATGAAATGTATAGATATCGAGACTTACAATACCGCACTTACTTTATTAAATACATTTTATTAATATTAAAATTCAATTTTACTGCCCCATGCTTAGCTCTTATCTCTAATGGATTTGTAATGAATTATTTCTATACAGAAAAAGCATTTCGCGTAGGTCTTCGAAAAAATATATAATCGTAGATCGATAGAAGCTGTTCTTCGAGGACTTAGGTTACCAATGGCATACAGGTGATTTAATTTGTAATTCTCTCCCGAAATATTACTGCAATTTTTAATGAATATTTGTAATGATCGGAATTCGTTTACGTTTCAATTTTATCTGTGAGCTTCATTGCTCTGGACGTGATTAACTCAAGTTTTTAGCTTAGCTTACCATAGCTTCTCTGTTTGGCGCTAAAGCTCTCGAAAACAAAATACAATAAACAGAAAACCATAAATAAATAAATAAATACCATTATTGTAACATAATCTTTAATGAAATTAATTATACCTTTAAAACATTTGAAAACATTCACTCATTCCTTGACACACCATGCATGGCCATTTTTATATTAATAACTGTTCTTTACTAACATATATTCTATATTCAATTGTATGGCACAAAATTTAGTCCTCCTTTAAGATTTTGAGAATGATTTTTCACTTCCCTTTTTGTTGTCCCAGTCTGCGTTGTGACCGACGGAAGACATAACTACTCCGTTATCTTTCTTCATTTTGTTGAGCCAAAACATCGTACCGCCTTGCTATATTGATAACACACCTCGGAGAGTAACATCACCATTGACCAGCGTGTTTTTAGTCCAGTCACGTGGTAGAAAATAAGAAAACGCTTTGGTGAAGTATTGAAATTTAGTTCCTATTTTGGGGGGTCGCTGAATACGATATCAGGTTTGCCAACAAAAAGTTTTCAGTTTTTTAGCCTTTTTTTCATTTTTTTTCAAAGTAAGTCAATCGCCAGCCACTTTTCATAACAAACGGTACTATGTGAAATAAATAAGATAAAATTACCTACATTTAATGTCTGTAAGATTTCTTCTCTAATTAATGGTTTATTGTTGAGAGCACCGCGAAATTTGTTGATATATGCGAAACATGAAAAACGGGAATTATTCCACTTTATCACAATGTAATTTAAAAACTATCAATTTTTCGTAAACACAAACCTGATATGTAATGAAAGAGGATAAAATTGCCTATATTTTGTGTGAAAAAAAGTTTTCTTGTAGGATCAATGGTATCCTCACCGAGTGTGCAAAATATGCCTGGATGTTACTGTGAAAACGATACTCCGCTTAACCTCGGTTTTATGAGATCCCTACTAACGACCGCTGACAAATTCACTTCACTTCTTATTTCCACTTTTGTACTTCCGCTTTTTCTGTATTTTTTTCTATTTGCCTTCTTTGTTCAAAACTAAACTTTTCGAAAATCTTAAATTAATTCTGAGCATTATGGTACTTTTTAAGACTATCGAAAATCACGAAAAAACAACAAAAACGCAGAAAATAAATGTTTAATGGTTTGGAAATTGAGTTCGTGGTCAATCACACGTCGTACTAAAGCAAACAAGCTCAAAGAAAGCAAAAAATTATTATTAATAAAACGCTTTCCATTACCATCGTTTTACGATACCTTAAACTCAACTGTTAAACTAGCGAGGTTACTGTATTTAAAATGAAAATATTGTCCTATTTTTATTTCGTATTATAATTAATATTTTTCTTCTATTTATTATGTTAATAACAATTCAAAATACGCGCGTAATTTTGAGAAATAAAGCTTAATTTGTTGTTGCGTACACGGAACCCTGTCAGAAACTATTTAAGAACTGTAGAGATTCTACATAAAAATCATGATTGTTGTGGAAGTCTTAAGACGATGAGCAATAACAAGATTAAACATTAATATTTTTTTTGAAAAAAATAATATTATGAAGGCATTATGAATAAACTACAAAAATTAAAGAATACGTCAGCATTTAAATATTTTGTAAGTTAGAAAGTAAAAGAATAAAAACGAATAATTTAAAAAAATAATATGCAACTAGTTTATAATGTTATGCTTTATTGCACAAGTACATAATATATTTAGAAAGCGAGCAATGTAAGCAGCGAATTTTCAAATATGTACGAATGTAATACACCAACATAATAAACGTGTTGCAAACATTTCAATTGTATATCTGCAATATAAATTTATAAAAGAATCCCAAAAATCGCCAAATAAATTTTGGAAAAATATCGAAAACGTTTTGCAAGTGGCAACTTACTCGTTTGTATTACAATGTAACGCAGGGAGAACGGGCAGGGAGGATGAGTGAAGTGGATGGGAGGGGAGGACGCGAGGAAGGACGGGACATTTGTGAACAGGAATTTATTTGCGCAGTAATAACGCTGTATGCCATAAAATGCCTTTTATGAACAATTCTTTGCAACGGTAAAGGTAGTTTCTAATGCTGGTGTATGAAAAATATTTTTATGACACCTGGATGAACTTTGAGAATAAAATAAATTTATTTTTTGTTAAGTCGTCAAATAATCTACCATTTCATAAACAATGATTCAACAGAAAATATTTTCCTTTTCAAAATGTTTTGATTTTACTTATTTCCTTCAAAGCAAATTAAACTATATGTGATGTACGAGTATAGGGGAGAAGTACAATCTGCGCCCGTTTTCTTGAGCTTCAAAATCTCTTTCCTCACCCTTTTACTATACTATGTAGTTATGTTAGGAAACTACCAAATAAGCGAGATTAGCAACATTTGAATACTACACATTTTCGCTCCAGAGTTAAAGCAAATTTATTTTCATCGGTAAACGAACTGTCCATCTGTGAACAACGCTAGCGGCTAAACTGTTCAGATTTTCTCCAAAATTGATATTCCCCGATCGATCTGGCGGTTGCCGCGGTTCCTTGAATTAGAAACCGACTTTTAATTTTGGGGATACTTTACATGAAGCCACTGGGACATTTCCGAAATTTTCAAAAAATGGTTCCATCGTTTTCTATTAAATTTTGTTGTTGGAGAGTATGAAGGACACTTAAGAGAGTGGCGCAAGTCTCATTTTGATTGAAAACCCTGATTTTTCGAAAATTGCAGAAATTCAAAAAAATTAGGCATTTTCGTACAACTACAATTTTGAAGATAACGATTTTACCCTTAATTATATCTGTTCCTTAAAGATAGATTTTGATATAATGTCTTGTACAATTTTTCAAGAATTTAAGAACTTTCCGCGTAATACAGGCGAGAAAGTACGTGCTGTTTTAGCACCACTAGTTTTTAAATTCTAAAATATTTACTACGATAAAATACAAACAACAATTAAAGTTTTGTTCATAAATTCATTCCATTATTTCAAACCACATTTACTTTCTCGCACTTAAGAAGAAACTTCTTAAGAAACGTTATGGTAAAGCTGCCTGAAAAAACGACAAATTTTCAACAAAAAAACTTATTACAGGACCCTGGCAAAAGTGGATAAATCCAGATGCTAAATTTACATTAAAAATCCTCTAATGCGTGGTGTTGCCATAATCCATGTTTTATGGGTCCTTGGTACCGAAAAATCTATTGACTGCAAAACGTCTGTCTGTGAATAACGCTAGCGGCTAAACCGTTCAGCAATTTTCTTCTTCAAAATTTATATTGCCCAATCGATCTGGATGATGTTGCGCTGTGACGGTTGAAGCCGATATTTTAATTTTGAAGGGTACTTTACATTCAGCCCATCGAACATTTTAAAATTTTTTAGAAAATGGCGCCATCGATTTTGATTAAATTTTGTTGTTGGATAGTCTAAAGGACACTTTGACCGGTCTCACACAGGTTAAAAACCCTAATATTTTGAAAATTGAAAAAATTCAAAATTTTTTCGTCATCTTCCTATAACTACAGATATGAACATTTTTTAAAATGAAATTGTTCATCAAAAACAGATTTTTAAATTAGATCATGCATTCGGAAAATATTTTATAAGCAATTAGGCGACAAACGTAATCGTCGGCTCTGAAAATCCTGCGCTTCTTGATCGTAATTTTAGCAATGTTTTGAGGCAGTTGGATTGTTGGCTATGTAATGTGTATATTATTTCATATACATTTGTTCGTTTCTAACATTGGAATTTTTGTTATATGTTTACAAATTAATATTTTAGAAAGTATTTAAAACCTACTTGAAGTAAATTTGAAATAAAGATTGCTAGCCTTCAGTCGCCTGCTCTCAACTTACGCAGTTGATTGCTGTTAGTTGGAATTTGCATATTATTTAGTATTTCATTTATTATTATTATTATTATTATTATTATTATTTATTAAATGTGTATTATTCCGTTTTAAATTGCGTCCTGTGTAAAATGTGAAAAGGAATAGATGAGCGGTCATTGTTGGTTGTTGTAACCCATTGTTGTAATGCCGCACTAATAACAGAAGGCGATAATGCCGGCTGCCTTTCGTTCACAGATATATAGAATAATACTTTTATATATTTGTAAAATATTGCAATACCATAGGGTTTAATAATGACTATAATATATATTTTTCGATCTGTTTACATTTGTTTGCCAACGCTATTAGTATTGTATTACTTACTAACTTTTAATTATTTTTCTTTATCGCATACTGCTTTGGAAGAATATTGTAAGGCTAAAAAACTCATCCTACATGTTCGTGAATTCACTGCATACCTGATAAAATTAATTCAATGCCAGAAATATATTTTCATTTAAAGTTTTGAATGAAAATATTATTGCTTGAAACTATTTTATTTTCGCTTGAAAATATTTAATTTCCATTACTAATGGCGCTAAAGTACGTGCTGTTTTAGAACCAGAATTTTTTTAAAATTACGTGCGAGTATAAAGATGAGAGTTATTGTATTGTATATTTTAACTGGGTTACTCTTTACCCTAGTGTAAATGAAACCTTTTTCCTGACGTCAATAGGTATTAGCGAAATATTATGTGAGTTTGCAAAAGGATGCAACTCTTTGCCTTTTTATGCTCCCATTTTTGACCGGTTTGAGGCACCCCACAAAATT